>JAPWLS010001846.1:0-68566 GCA_028551675.1 Tineola bisselliella | reverse complement strand
TCCATTTAATAAAAAAAGGCCACTCGATGCACCTAATAAAGATTGTACGCATATTTGTTCTTCACTTTATACCTGTATTTTGAAGTTTTAAATTTGTATCTCTTCTCCCTCTCACACTCGATGCTCTTCTGCTCTTGTCGTCTCTTTTTAGCGTGTACTTTGATGTATTGAAAACAAATTGTTAGTTATAGGTAGGTCAGTAGCATTGATGCGAGGACATTCGCTTTCATACACGAACGATTCATTCGGCGTAAATATCTCTATTTTTAATTAAAAAATGCACAATTTTATGTGATATTTTATGTGAATTCTTTTCTTTACAGATATCCTAAAGTACAAAGTACTGCAACTACACTGTGTTAAAATGCAGCGGCTTTAAGCTGCCATATTGGTAAGTGTTTTTTAACAATAAATATTTTATGTATGTAGAGTTTTCACAAAGCAAAATATAAATTCTGGAAAAAAGTATTTTCAATTTTGTTCTTCCTTAATTAATGGCCTCAGATGTCTAATGAAGACCAATTCTGCCAATGTTTCGTATTCGGGTTACAACTCAACAAAAAAAAAAAATTTTAATTTACACGTATTCTTCTTTTATTAATGTCCTCAGATATCTATTAAAGATAATTCTGCTAATGTCGAGTATTCAGGCAGCAGCCCAATAAGAAATTATAAAATTTTAATTCACACGTAAACCCTTATCGAAAAATTTTCACACGTGTGAAACACACCCTCAGGTCAATTTTCGTACTGTTTAGCCGTCTCTGAGTTCGCGCCCAAGCGACATCTCATTGTTGCCATATGCAAAATATCCTACTCAACGTGTTAGTCTATCACAGTAACACCAGATGGCGCTCTTCGCGCGGCAAACATGTCATGGCTGCCTGTCAAACAAGTGTCATTCACTTTTGTGTACAAATGTACGGCGGGCCAAGCTAATTTATTATTTAATTTTTTAAAATAACAATATCTTTGATGTCGCTGTACATCGCTTCGTTGAGTGGGAAACCGTCAGCTGCATTGTAAGATTTGTGTTTTATTAATTGTCGCAGCTCACACTCGAGTCTAAAAATACGTTTCTTCCGGGTTACCGATGGGATTTCGGGATTAGGGCCGTGAAATGTGTTTAAATAGTCATAAAGCATAAACGAGACGCGTTTGTAAACAATGTTGTGTATTGTTATCACTGGTTCGTGTATAGGAATAGTCGAAATCGAACGTTACAAAGTTTTCTAACTTTGTTTATAAAGTTTTGTTGGTTGATTTTTTTTGCTTGTCATCACAGAATTGGGTAAGGATCTGCTTCGTAAATTATTTATTATTGATTTTTAATACTATAAAACGATTTTCATATATTCAAGCTTTTTAACGTATTTTTTGACTTACAAAATGAAGTTTTGATTAGTGACAGGTAACTTTTGAAACCCAACAGTTGTTTGTTTTTTTTTTGTATTTCAATAAAACTATTGTTTATAAGTTTAATAATAATTGTGATAATTATTTTTATTAAAAACTTATCCATATGGAAAAGCTAAAATATTGATATGCAATGTAATACGTCAGTAACAACCCGGAGTTGTACGCAGACGTTGAGGGCTCCATTGTTAAAGCTTCTCCGAGCTCCTTTCACTCGGAGCGAGGACGCTGTCTAGCACGGTTGTGTTTTTTTGCATACTTTAGAAATATCAAATTTGTTTTGATATCCACCAATAAGTGCATTATCAATAACAATAATGAGTATGGTAAGGTCTATTATATATTTTTTTATAGTACCCTTTGTAGTTTTTTGTAAAATTGTGAAGTGTATTGAGGCATGAAGTTATGATTTAATTTATTTTGACATGCTCTTTAAAAATGCGATGTGTTGTTAGTTAGGGATATTAATAATTATAGTTTTTTTTATTATTCTTTTCATCCGGGATCATAGAATTATGAAATTTGATATTTCAATCTCGTATTAATGCTTTGTTGTGCGACTGGGTGGCCATTTTTTCTTGTATAACAGAAATGGATCGATACCGGTGACTCTTGACTCTCGGCTTCTATCCGCTGTCCCGTTTTCACTCGCTCCCGAGCAGATTTCTCCGGGGGGCTCCGAGTGATCTCTATTGTGTGATGTATTGATTTTGGGAGACGGCGTCCATGTTTTTGGTTCGCTCGGCTTTTGTGCTGTGATGTGAATTGAATGGGATTTTGATATGGATATTAATATTTGAACGCCAAATTGTTTGTTCTTTTTTTATATTGAAATGCAGATAATATATATTATATGATAGTTTTTGTTGATTTACATTGCTGAAATATTGTTTTTTGTTAATTTTAAAATTGAAAAACGTATTTAGGTATATTCTATAATTCTAACAGTTGAAAATAAACAAAGTTTTGGGTAGCTTTATGTCGAATAATTTTTAAACGCATGATTTAATTGGTTGTTTCAGGCGTTACTTTGTGGAAATTCATATTAAAGGAAATTATTTAAAATTATTTTGCTTATAATTCCCGCTATATTAAGTTGATGAAGGAAAATAACCTCCACCAACATTCAATAACTTGTCTTGACGCGTTTCGCCACTTCACGTGGCATCATCAGGATACGTGTGGTCGTTTTGGCTTCGCTTTGACGACACTTATGATTTTTTTGTTACTTACAGAATTTCTTTCCTTTTATATATGTGTATATATAATTATTTGTTTTTGTTTGATAGGTGGTATCTCGCCATGCAGCGCTTGGGTGGGAGCAGGGCCTGTGCGCCATGAGCCATACTCCTCTCGACGGCCACCCGCAAGGTGAATATAGTTTAAAAAAAATTGACCAATATTTTTTTTGAATTTCCAAATGTAAGCAATTTATTTTCCTTCAGGTTGGGATCACAAACTTGCTGACAGGTCGTCATTGCCGCCTGCTTCAGGGGCGGAGAAGAATAAAAAACAAGTGAAACATGTATTCGCACATCCACACCAATACCTGCCCAAGTATGTATACGATTCAAATGTTTTTAAAAGTATGCCGTTTGCCAATTTCGCTGATGTGGTATTAACCCATTACTTCCCACTGTCCTATTTTTAAGACACTATATTCGAATTTTTTTTTAACCTATTAAGAGTTTTATCTTTTATTGTTTCTGATGAAATTCGTATTTTTATACTATTCTTCTGATGAAATATTTTTTTTCCATTGAAAAAAATTTTTACATAATTTTAATGTAATTTTTTTAAATTGATCATTTTTGTTGCCTCAAAAAAAGTATTATGTTCGATTTTATATACCGTAAAAGAAAACAGTAACCAATTTCAAAGTACATAAAACTGATTCTTAGACTTCTACCAAATATATATAATATAAAAATAAAAACAAAACATATTTTTTATCCCCATTGTCATACTTCACAGGACAGGCTGACTCAGCGTTAGTTTTTTTTTAAATTTTTTTTTTGTCATATTATTTTTTCTTAATGTATTATGAACTTCATTTTTTTAATTTGATCAAAAAATTCCAATGTTTTCGACGCTTGGGAAGTAATTGGTTAATTAATTGTATAATGTCTATTACAGAGACAGTACGTTGGTCCGCGAGGAGACGGAGGGTTCATCATGCAACTCCCCATCCTGCGACCCACCCTATATGAGATGGGCTAGGACGATACATGACCTGCTTGAGGTAACTGGCATTTTTATATAATTGCTGGGTTTTAGGATTTTAAAGTAATAGGGATATGTTCTATGTTTGCAGGATGACGAGGGTGTCCGCCTGTTTCGTGAGTTCGTCTCCGAAGCCGGCGGTTTACACCTGGACAGGCTCAACTTCTATTTGGCAGTGCGTGGACTGCGACAGGCGGAGAACACAAAAATACGCCAAGTGTTCTATGCAATATGCAAGTCAGTGTTGAGTTATGTATTTTACATCTGTGTTTGCCTAATGTATCTATCAATATTCATGTGAATTGTTGTAGATTTATTCAAAAGTCTCAACTAGTGATGCCTGAGCAGCTGAAGACGCAGGTGAAGTCCCTGCTGAAGGAGGACGGGCCCATCTCACGGAACATATTCGATGCCATGGAAGCGGAAGTGACCTGTGCCATAGCAGATACTACTTATAGAGCCTTCCTGCGCTCGGATGAATACGTGGCATACGTGAGAGCGAACAGCCGCCCCTTGGCCTCTCCGGATGACATGACTAACCTGCCTCCGCATGTCGCACCTGCTCTGCCGATCGTCCCTGCCATATTGCCAACACTCCATGAGGATGAAGAGCTGTCTCCCTCCACCCGACTGACCCACGACGCACTCATGGCGACACAGGCTCGTCGACTGCACTCTGAAGTCACGCCGTAAGTGTATATCTGCATATACTTAAATATAATATTTAGTCCATTAGTTTTGCTTTGAAAATTATCCCTTTTGAAAGTAGTTTTATAGTTGATTTTTTTTTTGTTCTTGAAGAGATTTTTGTGAGTTTCCACCTGCCGCCTGCCCCTCATCCGCTGCATGTAGATTTGTAATTTTATTGTTTATTGCAGCAAAGTAGTTTTTTTTCTTACATCCTCATTGCAAATATTTTTATTATTTATAATTGGAGTTCTAAGTTTGGTGAGATTCATAGAGTTAATGGAACGACTTTCTTGCTAATAGGAAATATTCTAATTATTTATTAAGCCTATGTATGAATTTATATTTAAAAAAATAAATAGCTCTGAAACTCGTTTTATTAATATGTATTTTGAAATGGGCCAGTCTCCCCTCGCCGCATGTGAGCAAATTTTATTTGTCGCTTTGTTTAACCGCGCACATGTTGTCCCCGCGCATGTTGTTGTCGTGTAGTGCGTACCGGTGTTCTCGTTCGGCGTACAGTCATGCGGTGTACGCGGCGTACTGCCCCTCCTCCCGCGTGGACTCCGAGCGCGCCTCGCTCAGCTCCGGCCGCGCCGACAGTGAAGTCATATCGCACTCCGGGAGCAGTCGGTAAGTATAACGATACCAGTCTTATTAAATAAAAACAAAATTCATAATTTTATTTGTATATATACTTCGCTGGTTACCGTTAGATGGCGTTGCTCAATACAGTATCACACAAATAATAAGTTAGTGTATACAGATTGGAACGTCATGCGAATACCATAAAGTATATATTAGACTTAAGTTAATTATATTAGTTTTTTTTTCCTGTAGTTTTATATTATTTGCGAGTAACTGTAGTGTGTGAATATTCCCTTAGCTTTAGTTTTGTATAATAGTGTTGTTCGGGATTTGAGCCAGTCATATTTATTGGCTACACATTTTTTTTGCATGATTTTTGTTAATTAATATACATAATTAAGATTTAATATTTGTTAAGTTAATTTGAATCTAAAAATTGTGTTATTACATGTTTAACACATCAAAGTAAGTGACTACATACGCCATGTCTGTGTCGGACTCCACGTCGGGACAACACAAACACAAACAGACACAAGACAGTTATCTTACTATTGCATGCCACAAATATAATTTTATAATTTAATATTTCAATTGATTAATTGATTACTATTCACAGTTTTAAGTCATTAAAATATATCTCTATTGAAAAAAAAAAATTTTAAACTAAATATTGTTTCAATTTATTTTTAAATTCTATAGTAAAAGTGAATATTTATGAATTTGGACCGGGTATAGAACTCGGGACATATGCATAGCATTGTCTTTTAGCTGCAATGTCGAATGTTTCGAAGCTTCACACGGTTGTAAATATTTTCTTAATGAATTATTAATCTTGTACTGTTAAAATGTAAATTCGTCTGTCACCACTTCTAAGGGCTTCTGTTTCCATTCGACAGTGATGGCATGAGTGTGCGTGGCGTCCGCGAGAGGGCGTCCATGCGCCAGTCGGGCGTGGGCGGGCATGTCATCAACAGGGACTTCGACGGGACAGTTGTGAGTATATTGGATTTTTATTATAATTTATTCACATTTGATAAAATCGCGATATTGTATTACAATCCCTACTACATTATAAATGTGAATATGAGTTTGTTTGTTACGTTTTCACGCAACAACTACTTAACCGATCATCATGAAACTTTGTACACATAGTTTTGGAGGTACTAGAAGTAACATAGGATACTTTTTATTATAGTTTCCAATTAACTATAGTTTCAGCTCTTTGGAATTTTTCTATATTTATTTTTATTTCCGTCTGTCATTTTTATATATGCTGTATAAAACTATTTGAATTTTTGAGGTTAGGTGTCATTTTTGTGGTTAGATGCCACTTTATTATTTTAGGCGAGCGAAGTCGCGGATAAAAGCTAGTATTATAATATAATATTTTTAAACCGTATGTAAACCAATACCTTCCTTGCCCCCACTTTTAAAGTAAGTTCACTCGAATAGGTGAAACTACCCGCGCCGCCACAAGTCCTCGAGACAAGTATTTTTACCTGCCCTGCTTATGTGCTCAAGGTACGGTGTATAATTTTTAATTCACTATAATATATAGTCATATGTCGCCAGGTAATACCTCGTACGATACGCATGCAAGCCGATCAGTATCATGCACTTAGTCCACCAGAGTTTGCGAAAATACTCACTGAGAAATTGGAGAGAGTCAAACGGGACCAGGACAAAGAGAGACTCCTGAGGCGGTTGGCGGAGGTGAGTGGATACTCTAAATATATAATGAGTGAATTGGTAAAGAAGAAACTACTGCACAATTACAAATAACCATAGACAACCATAGTTCTACTTTCCGTTTGAAACATAGACAAAAGTATAATTGTTGTTAAAGGTTAAAAATTTTCTCAATATGGGGGAAATATGTTTAGTTAGATATGATATTAAAATATTATTAATTTGTAGAGTGAAAATGATGAGACTCTGGGTGGATTGTCACCGGCGGTGATAGCCGCTGCTATAAGGGAAAAGCTACAACTGGACGACGATAACGACCAAGATATTTTAGGTAAATATTGTGTAGATGGAATCAATCTATATAAGACTGAAGTATGTGAAGCTATGAGTAAATGTGCTTCTTGCAGATCAACACGTGTCGCGTGTGTGGTCCGAGCGCACGCCCACCGAGTCGCCACCCGCGCGAAGACCTCGCGCTAGACGTCGCCCGCCATCGCTCTCTGCGCTCTCCGCCGACTCTGGCCACTTTGACGATCCGCACGCCGCCATGCATCATCACAGAAGGTAATCACACTATATACCATATTCATAATTAATTTCAGGATTTTCAGAAAAATAAATCTGACCTAGTCCTTCAAGTGAATCATTCTGTATATCAGTGTTTCCCAAGGGGGGCAGCTCGAAAATGGACTCGACACGAGTTGAACCCTTTCGCTTGGGGCCATTTAAATGCTATACTAGATTTCGGTGCCAAATTTAACGAAAAAAGCAAATTTTTAAATAATTGCGACAATAATAATTTCGCTTGACAAGACAAAAATATCAACTGGGTGTTGGGTTACTTATGTAGGTGAGAATTTTAGAAAGAGTAAGGTGGGGTATGGCACAAAAAAGATTTTGAAACACTGTTGTATATGCTTAACTTAATAGGTACATATTAATATTTGTTATAATTTGTAGATCATTGAGTAAGAAGACGGTGACAGAGCTAACCGACAGCGGTGTATCACTGGTGTCGGAAAGTACCGTGCCCGCGAACAAAGTGCTCATGTGGATGGAGGCGGCCCATAGAACGCATGAACAGTTCACCAGGTGAGATTCGGTCATTGAGAGATGTTGTAGATGATGGATGAATTCATCGTAATATCACTTCCTTGGACTAAATTATAGTGAGACTGGGGTATTATTCCTGTGTCGGTATTAGGCCTGTATTCAGAAATAACGTTTGAGCGTGCTTTTATTACATTTTATTCAGTAAAAAATATTTACTAATAAATAATAAAACTTTAAACACAACAACCATTAGACAGTAATAAAAATAAAATAGTAATATGTTGCATATATTTATATATCAAATATGCAGTTTAAACATTAATTTGCATTTTTTTCTGTTATTTATATTTATTTAAATTAAATAAATAACGATTCAAAGGATTTCTTATAAATGCGTGTAACGGAACGTAATGGCTGTTAGGTGACAGTAGACAGTTGCAATGGATTATTGTCATTGGTCAAAAATTACGGCAACAATTTAATAAGCGTGTGATTGGTCTATTTTGTTTCGTACGAGTGAGTGACGTTTGGAGTTTTGAACTCTACTCAGTGAATATATGCTTGTTGTACAATACTTGTATATGTTTTCTATGTATTGTATTTTCTAGATATTGTCTCTTCTACTATTTGTTTCTAAACGGTGAATGATTTCGTATCCTAGAATCGGCAGCGCCCCGAGTCGTCCGTCGGTGTCGTCGGCGCCCGCGCAGGGTGCGACGGGCGATTGTACGGTCGTCGTGGTCACGTTCCTAGATGAAGACGTCCCTTATAGAATCCGAATACCGGCCGCGCCACTCACGCTGCGGACCTTTAAGGAATATTTGCCAAGAAAAGGGAATTACAAGTGAGTATTAGTATATTTATTAATTACTAGCTGTTGCCAGCGACTTCGTTCGCCTAACAATGAAGATATAAAGTACTATGAATTTTAACATGAAAAAGCAGTTATTGAGACATAACTGTAATAGTTAAACATATGATGTCGCAGACTTTTTTGTAGATATTGATGTCCTCTATAAAACTGTTGTACATCACTTTGCTCTATTTTCAATTCCGCAGCGTACGCAATATAATGATTTTTTTTTCACACTTTGGGTTACATTATTGAAGTTTTCATACGGATCACTAACATTATTGAAAATATTCTATAGTTCATCAGGGATAATGTACGATTCTAATAGTAAAAGAATTTTTCAAATCGGTCCAGTAGTTTCGGAGCCTATTCAATACATGCAAACAAACAATCAAATGTTTTCTCTTTATTATATTAGTATAGATCTCTCTCCCTCCCTCCCTCCCTCCCTCCCTCTCCCTCCCTCCCTCCCTCTCTCTCTGTCCATCTGTCTCTCTTTAAACTTAAATCATTACATATATAGGAGGATTTTATGATTTTGCATGAATGTTTCTCATTTTTGTGCTACAAACTTGAAATTTGGCAGAGAGGTAGTTTTATAGTTAGTAGATAGCTAAGAACGGATTTTGTGACGGGGGTGTGATAGGCATTTTTTGAATTTTAACAAGTGTTTGTGTTTTCAGGTATTTCTTCAAAACCGAATGCGCCGACCTGGACAATACGGTGATACAGGTGGAGGTTTCTAATGACAACGATCTACTGCCCACGTACGAGGGGAAGGTTATGGCCCGTGTCAAGAGCGTCGAGTGAGAACAACCCTGATAGTTTTAATATTTCATAAGGCATAATAGATATGTCTACGTTCAGTATTATTCCAATAGGAATCAATTATTGATAGACGTTTTTTTGGTTTGGAACAAAAGAATAATAATAATAATACAAAAACGGATAAATATTATGAGGATTTGTTGGTTTCTTTCTTTGTTTTTTTTTTTGTGTAAATATATATAATTTTTATTATTTTATTATTAAAAAATGATTTTTTAAAATTCGTTTAATATTTATCCGTTTGTTGTATTTTAAGAGTATTTTTGGAATTATTTTTTTTGTTAAATTAGTAATATTAAAATGAATTATTCTTTTAGTATATATATATATATATATATAGAAAGCTAAAAACGCCTACTATTGGGTAGATTTTATGTCATTTACAGTATACTTACAAAGATGAGTTTATCTTAATATCAAGTGGAATATTTTTAAAACAGAAATCAATTATACTTCCATATTGTTATGAATTGTATGTAATCTTCCAAATTTTGGATGAATTTTTTTTTAAATGAATTATTTATGTATTTTATTAATACTTGATAGAGCTTTGAGTGAGTCGTGGGGTTGATTTGTTTTTTTAAAAGAAAGATGTCTGTCATAAAGTATTTTTCCTATTCGGTTTCTCTTATTGAGCTAAACGAATATAGACAGATATGTTTTACTACGACCACGAAGGCTGTGGAAATTTCGAATTCGGAATGAAATATTTTGTAAGCTTTTTTTGTGTTTTGTAAACATTGCCTGGCTTCATTATATGGTTGCGTTTTCAGTGGGTCTTCTGAAACTATTTAGTAGGCTTCACAGAGAAATCAATTTATAAATTATTTTATTTTTATGCAATTTGCGGGTCACCAACTACTGTATAATACACGTACGTAGTTTAATTATAAATGAAATTCTTTGTATAATAATTTACGGTTCCTCGTTAAGTTTTATTCTATACGTGTGACGAATTGGGCGACTCGCGCGACACCTGTTGGCGGGTGTGCGAGGCGTTTGTCGACAATTCGAGAAGTGTATTTGTAAAAATAATTAGTGTTTACTTGAATGACTGGTTAGTTTTATGTTTTAAAGGAATAATAATGTTTTGTTTTTTTAAGAGTTACTATTTGTGTTCTAATATTATTATTATTATTATTATTATTTTGTTACAGTGTAAACTCTGTTTAACGACGCGCACACACACACACACACACACACACACACACACACACACATTTACTTGACTTTAATTGGTTTAACTTGTTATCTATACAATAATACACTCCATGTAGCATCACATCCACTCTAAATAACGACAACAATAGGTCATTATTAAGCAATAAACAGTACTGTCTAAGTTACAGAAATTAATAAGAATTGCAGCTGAATGTACGTTATACTTTACTAGCTGTTGCCAGCGACTTCGTTCGCGTAGTAATGAAGATATAAAGTACTATAAAGTTTAAATTTTAACATGAAAAAGCAATTATTGTGACATAACTGTAATAGTTAGACATAAATATTCTATAGCCTATGTTCATCAGGGATATTGTACGATTCTAATGGTAAAATAATTTTTCAAATCGGTCCAGTAGTTTCGGAGCCTATTCATTACATACAAACAAACAATCAAATGTTTCCTCTTTATATAATAGTATAGATTAGTAAATACATATGTATTATAATAGTAAAATAAAATTGATTTTTCTTCTCTCCCAATAACGCCGTAAAATGTGTTTAAGCGTCGCTATATAGAGTTTACACAGTGTTCGTTTTCATTATCGGTTTAACATGGGATCTGTATGGTGCTCACGTGATTGTATATGTCCCATACTGTCCATTTATAGTTCTCTCTCTTCGTTCAGGATCTCAGCAGCTATTACATTTTTTAAAACAATTATACATATATATATACCGCGTAAGTCGTATATTTTAAATATTAACTTACGATTAATTTTTATAGTAATTTATTATTTTTTCATGAGAATTCAGAGATGTGCTCGTGATCGCGTTCACAAGTGGGGTTGAAGTTATTTTCATGGAATCGTGTCTCGCCTTTATTATAAATATACTGGGAAAGATATGTCCAATGAAATCTATGCATAGTTCATTCATTCATTCATTCATTCATCGGTCACTTTGACAGTTCAAATTTATCAACAAGTAATGAGTCTATGCTTGTCTTTATTCATAGATTATCTTAACCAGACACAATTTGTTGTAGTGTCTTTTTTAGTATGTTGAAATTTAATTTATTGTTAGTGAAATTAATCGCGTTGGTACGGGTCCAGTGAGCGTTACTCTTTGTCAGTAAATGCACCTGGCTCACTGGCCTCGGATTGACTCGACTTTTTATGTCATTCGCGTTTGATTCGAATTTGAAATAAAACTACTAATTCTCACACTGCTTCCTTGAAAACGACATTTGAGTTGTAATTCTTGTTTTGTTGATCTGTCTCAGTAAAGTGGGCATCATGAAAAACAATGTCGTTTCTTCATGGGAGTTGTGGAATTGTATGCCTGTAAAAATATTGAGCAAATGTGACTTAACTGAAATTGGATTGTGAAACTGCACGTATCAAATATTGTTTGTGGACAAAGTACTTACAACCCCAAACAAATCAAATATAAACACGACGATTTTCAAATGGATACAGTTTTTGTAGGTATATACGCGATAGAAAGAGAAATGATCGCGGTGTTGTGAAAAGGAGATATCTGCATCCCTTTCACACACGATAAGTTATAATATAGTTATCTCTTTCTAATGATTGTTTCTTCCAGTCCAAAGTCCAATCTGTATCCATTTGAACATTTTAGATATATAAATTTCTTCTCAGAGTGATCACAAACTTTATTTGATACGTGTATGTTGTTTTAATATTTTTTGTTGTAACAACGGGATTTGGAAAGAGAGGGTATTATTAACATTGTAGAAAAGCAGTTTGATAATGTTTTTGTGTGGAACGAATCAATGCGAACCTGTCGGTGGCTCGCTGAAACACTAACTTGACGCTTTAAAGTCATCCCCTCTCTGCCCGAATGCCCACTCTCCCTGCCGCATCCGTTCGTGTGAGACGGCTCGTTTTATTTTTCTATAATATATTAATTTTTGTTATGAGTCGTTTCATGCGAACGTGTGCGGCGGTGGCTTTGTACTTATTCGGATGTGGGAGACATTTTTTTATTTCTATTTTCAAAGACTAAAATTGTTTATTCGAAGCAGTCGGTTTTATGTTGTACTAATTAGGTTGACACTAGAACAACCAGTCGGTCAATGTGACTTATTTTTACCAACCGGTCTAAACTACCAGATGACTTGTGCTTGCAAAGTATTAAATATAATTCAATAAATTTATTGTACAATTGTTAAAAATTGAATCGTTTATAAAAAATAATGAGTAAGGTTTTACATAAAAGTGAAGAATTTTTAAAACCGGTCTTATTGACCGGTTAGTAGTTCTAGTGTTAACACAGAATTGCAAGTATGAATTAGTATTTGATAGTTCAAATGTATGGTTTGGGCCACTAAGCAGTCATTTGTTCCTACTATAGCAGTGTTTCCCAACCTTTTTTGTGCCAGGCCCCACCTTAGTCTTTCTAAAATTCTTATGCCCCCCTTATGTAACCAAACACCCAGTTGATATTTTAGTCTCGAAAAGCGAAATTATACTTAATAGTTATTTACCGCAATTATTTAAGAATTTGCCTTTTTCGTTAAATTTGGCACCGAAATCTAGTATTGCATTTAAAGCGAAAGGGTTAAACTCGTGTTGAGTATTTGGGAAATACTGTGCTATAGTTCTAAACCGTTCTAATGACATATCATAGGTTCGTTCTCGTTTCATAGTGAATAATTTTAGTCTATGAAGGTGTATTATTTGAAGGTTGGCGCGTGTGAATGGTCACGTGGAGCGAGGGTGCGATATTATGTGCCTTTGATGTTGATGATATAGTTTATGCTTCATTAATATAGATTATTAGTATTGTAAGCGATGTAAATATAGAGTTACATGTCATTATTTATTATAAGGCAGTCACGCTGCGTCCGTGTTCCATTGACTTCTTCTTTTTTTAATTATTACGGTATTTGAATATGAATTGTATAGATTTCTTCGTGTAGGGTGACTGCACTGATTTGTCATTAAATGATAAGTGTTAATACTAATTGTCCTATAACTGGAAATAGTGTGGTTACCCCACGTTCTGTGGAGTCCGGGTTTTATTGGCTGTCTAATGTTTTGTAATAAAAAAAAACATTGTAGCTTGAAAGTTTACTATAGTTTTTAGTAAAAATTTTATGAAGTTTAGGTCCGTGTTCAGAAATAACACTCAAGTATAGATTCACTGAGTAGAGTTCAAAACTCCAAATGTCACTCAGTCGTATGAAACGAAATAGACCAATCACATGCTTGTAAAGTTGTTGACGTGATGGAAATATAAATAACAAAACGAAAAAAAATGCAACATATTGTCGTGTTTGAAGATTTATTATTCACTGCATAAAATGGAATAAAATTCATTTGAGTAATGATCAAACAAGCATAAACCATACTCAAGCGTTATCTCTGAAAATGGGCCTTAAAAAGGGCTCCTGACGAACGTTACAAACTAAAATTGACGCCATTGGTTGGTACGTAATAAATATAATGGAAAATTATTATTTATCACATAACGTTACACTAATCGGACTGTAATAAATAAATACTATTGGTTTAAATTAGAATTGTAAATTGTAACATTAAATAAAAAAATAAACTGGAACAGTGCCATAAATATTATTATATTGTTTTATTTGTATTTATAATAATCAACCTTATCAGAACCTAAATAGCTCTAGTAACCAATAGACGGTTAAACCTAAGTCATCTCACTTAAATCGTTTTCACGCAACAACTACTTAACCGATCATCATGAAACTTTGTACACATATTTTTGGAGGTACTACAAGTAACATAGGATACTTTTTATTTTTAAAAAATATATATTTTTAACTAAACATAAATGCGAGCGAAGTCGTGGGTAAAAGCTAGTATTAAATAAAACAAAGACTTATTTCTTTCTCTTTCATGTTTTTTTTTAAATGTTTAATTTCAGTTTAACATTACAAGTATCTAGGGTCCATAACTTAGTTACAAAGTTCCTATATAAATAATAAATAAAACGTTTACTTTTAAAATTAATTTGTAACAACCTGTTGCCTTGGCACCAAAAACCAGTGTTGGTTTGTCTTGGCGCTTTAACATTATTAACGATGTTAAAAAATAATCATATCTTATATCTTATTTAATTTAATACTAAATTTAATTTTATTTAAAATGCATTCTCCTTATATGGGCACGACACATCTGCCTTAAATCCCTGTAGCTTTAAAAAAACTACCGTCACAGATTATGTAAACATGTAAAGGTATATTAAAAACGAACTGAGTACACAAAATCAATCAAACAAACAGAACGAACGCTATCTAAATATATCTCTAATACTGGTGAGCAATTTTTCAGGTAACGTGTGATCATCCTCATATCCAGCTGAACGTAAATGATGTCTTATACTTAACAGACACTGGAAGAAAACAAAACCAAATTAATAATGTTTAAAACTAACGCCCTCTTCAATTATCTTGAGCTGTCCTATCCTATAATTAAAATTTCATTCAGTTTCTTTTTATAATGTATTTATTGTATTAATGCTATTTTATAGGGAGTCTGAATAAATAAATAAATGACCTATTTCATATTTAATTTCAGAAACGATTTAACTGAAAAAAAAACAAAACCTATGCATGGGCGTAGCCAAGGTGGCTATGTCCTGTAAGGTACATAATCAATCCTAAAAAACTTAATTATCTAGGTAGTAACTACAATACTTAATATCTGTAAGAAAGTACACACTCGACAGTAGGCAGTCAACACAAAAAATATTAACCGGAGTAAGACCTCGGGTATAATTTGCTAGTTACTTATTATTTTAGACTGCTGCCCCACCCTGAGCCCATGGCTGGCTACACCCATGAACCTATGTATTATTAGTTTAATAATTCAAGGCTTTAATAATAATAATAAAAAAGTACATAATAACCTAACATATACATATATAATATCAATATATACTTATATAAAATAAATAATTGAAACAACGAAATATAATGCTTAGAGAAATCAATTAATTTTTAACTACATTGTATTGGTTTCATATAACTGAATATAAACTCAAATAAAAATTTAAAAACATATGTATATATATACCTTATCTAAATACGTAATATTAGCTTGGGGGCATATATCCCGCTGCATATCAACAGTGACCAACGTGTTCTCTTTGCAATACTGCATCATCTCCCGCAAACGCACTATGAACATCCCCAAATTGCCAACCGTCAGGTCAGCCTGCAGTTTCACACTCAACTGATAACCCACCTCACTCCCATCAGGATCCAATTCCACACGAATACATCTGAAACGTTCAGCTGTTATGCAAGGAAGCAATTTATTCAGCAAGAAGGAGTATAACACTGACTTGTAATGCGATGCAGTTCTCCCTGTGCCCCAGAGCTGTGAAGTAATAAGCCCTAGGAATGGTGTCTGAGGTCCCTCCAAAGCTTCCTGCATCGCTCTCTGCGAGGTTATATCGGTGGCGGACGGGGAAGCTGGGAAGCACGGATGCGAGTGATGCCAGCCTATTACTCTGCAGTCCTCCAGCAACAGACGTTCTGCGGCCGCCGCTTGGGACACTGAGAACATATTTATTACTGTATTATTCTAATTCAAACTCCCACACCATATCTGCGGTATATAAGCAGCATCAGACAGGCTCCATAGTATCACATTTTTAGAAATATTCTGACCAAACATTTTATCTCATAACAAAATATCTCTTAATTCTACTATATATTTAATTCACTTATAACTTTTCTTCATAAATATGTATATATTCAAGTATATATTATTATTAATTAATTATTTGTGGTGCATACTCCTCACTAATATTAAAAAACAAAAATGTCTATGGTAGTAGTCTATGTCGGTCTAAAGTCAAGTCGTGTCGTCGTAGTAAATTGTGTACATTATAATTAAATAAAGTCGAAGACCAGTCATCTGTTGTTTAATTACAATATCAAACATTATTTTGTGTTATGTATGTGTTGTGTATATTTACTTATTATTATTTTCTCACACCGATAAAGGTTAGCTGGTAGATAATACCGACGGTGTTAAGCTCGCCTATGTGAAAAAAAAAAAATTATTTATTTATTAACCACATACCGGGACACATGTCGCAGTGCGTGGCCCCGGCAGCCGCAGCGGCAGGCCAGTACGCGCTGACCACCACTCCGTCACAACAGACGTATCCCCCACACAGCCCCATCACCTCATCGCTCGAACTATGCGTTTGCAGCTCCATACTTATCAGAGACGATATATTTATTAATACTGAGTATGGCGCCTGCGAGACAAACACAACAAATTAGATCAAAGATGGCGTTTCTTGTTTCAAAATATACAACGAGAGGAATTCTTCTTAGCGATAAGGCCACCCACCATCTCTTTACTCTGCCCTGCCAATTTGGACAGAGCACATTCGTCTCCTCAAGCCGGCATAGTGGAGTCGACTGTTGCGCGCGGACTATCTGTGGTAACAGTTGTCTATGCTCATGGACCGCACTCTAGCTTAACATCAGGCGGAGTGTGGTCATATGCTGGGCTATCAATAAGAAAAAAGAAAAAAAACAACCAATTTACCGGTTTATCAGCATTGTACACTCGACAGGGTATCAGTGATATATTTTGCTTCTTCTGAGCGCGTTCCTTACGAGGCTCTGTTGATATTTCATAGAGATCCCCGGCCTCCGTGTGCATTATTGTACAACCACCTCTGCCTTCCTGACACCAAAAAAAAGTAGGAAACAATCTTAATATAATTTAAACAATTTACATGAAAATGTCACTGCATATTGATTTATTCTACTTCAAATCTATTTTGCACTTGGTTTATTCGTAGTGTATCAAATTTGTGAGCAACAGACTAGCATCCAGTATTACTGTTACTTAATAGTAACAGTTTCATCTGATGTATATTGAACATAACTAAGTATTTGTTAATGTTATGTGTAGATTTGTTAACTGTTTGTTTAACACTAGATTTACCACGTATTTATATATAATATATATATATATATATATAATATGAAGTTCATAGAACTAATTCTTCTGTTATAGATTAAAGAAGATTAGAAGAATTAAAGAAAATGTTACACGCAGTAGGAATTTTAATTCGACCTTGCAAGACCAGTCTTTTTGACCGGTCTGGTAAATCGAGTGTTAAATAAATAAATCATAAAAAAAATTGTTAAAAAAACAACAAATCATTGTTACCAGATTAAACTTCTTCCTTCTCCGTGGCATTGGCTCAAATCTTCTTATCTGCACACCTTCTTCTTTGTTTATCTTCTCAATGGGCAACTTATTATTATTCTCTGACACACTAGCACCCTTCTCTTCTTCAGCACCGCTGTCTATGTCAATCTCAATATCACTCTCAGAGTCAGAATTTTTTTTCTTTTCAATTTTTATCTAAAATAAAGAACAATATCTGGTTCTTAGAAAGTACAAATGTATTTTTATATACATACTTCAACATTTCTTTCCTATAATTATAAAATAAGCAACAGTGACAGTATATAAAAAGTACCTAAAAAATTCAGCTTTTTTTGTTAATTATTTTATGTACAGGCTATGATTGACGAGTTTCTTGTGGTCTTCTTCTCGCCATACGCCTTTCCGAAGTCACGGTAGAGTCTAACAATGAGCAAGTGCACGCCTTTAGTGCCTATGGTAATAAACCGATTTCATTTCATTATACTCCGCCTGATGTAAAATCGGAGTGGAGTCCATGAGTCAAATCTATGCTTGAGCAAATTCAACTTAACAGAGCACTCCTGGCTGGAGATACCTTCCTAGATGGATGCTTCTAAGTGCTTATACGGTAACTTGAAAGTGGTGGTATTATCTCAGCATAACAGAGTTAATAACCACCATTGGTCTGCCTATCAATTGTTCCAGTTTTTACAGCTAAGAAAAATTGTACCTACTAACATTATAGGCTAGGATTAGCTAGTTTATTGTCATGAGCTGTTCCAAAATCTCCATAAATTCTAAAAGGCCTATGTGAAACAATTTTATCGATTTTGATTAAGTTCCGAGTACTCACCACTTGTTCGCCCTCCGAGACTGGCAATGCCTGACCAGAGCCCAAAACAATCTGCAATTTAGGGCTCCTAACACCATCCATAGAATATAAGCTCTTCCGCTGTCTATCAACATCCTTAATAAACTTTTTATTCTTTAAATTAACCTTATCTTTCCTTCTATGATTGCCTATTTTCTTGGCAACTTCAGTTTTACTCTTCATTTCAATTTTCTTTACATCACCTCTGGTTGTATCAACTAACTCAACAGAACCTATTATAAGATCATCATCATAAAATATTTCATCGGAATTAAACATAGCATTGTCACTGTTCAACAAAATATCAGGTTTCAGTGTTTTCTTGCCTTTATTGTGGGCAAATATATGTCTCTTAGATTTTGCTACTGACACCGTTGGTTTCCCTGTTGTAACTAAATTAATCATATTGTGTATACTGTCGGAAACATCATCATGGGCTATGACTTCCTCCTGTACAACTGTAGGAATACCATCAACTTCATTAATGTCATGAAGACCTGATGATGAAGTATCTAAATTAATACCATATTCAGCTTCTATTAGCGCTCGAATCTCGCCCTCGTTTTTCGTTTTTAACGCTATCGCTATTCTTTTTGGATCCCTTCCATATTTATTCTGTAATAAAACATATTGTTTAGAAATATAATCAACAATTCGGATAAAAAAAATTATATGTAAGACTTACCATTTCTTTTACTAATAAATCTTTTTCAAGATTAGACCAAGATGTATGACGACTCCTCTTATTAATAGAACTATAAATAAAATTTAACAATTATTTGATTATCTTTGTCTAAAAAGTGGAAAATATATATTTTTTAAAGAATTTATATACCTGTTTGAAACTGATCTGTCGTACCAATTGTTTATGGTGGAGTCTGATAACCACTCTGGATGGACAGTATCTTCGTTGTTCGAGCAGGTTGGTCTACAATTATATAATACATTAATTAAAGAAAGGAAATAAACATTCCTAACAAAACTTGAAAGTTATTCTTGTATATATTTAGAACCCCAATTGAAATCTATTTAAGTGGTTATTAATAACAAAAAGATAGGTGTAAATACTTACATGCCTTGATCATTTTGAGCCAAACAAGAATTAAAAGAAAAATCTCCTAAAATATCTATTTCGTCTTCATCCGCCATATTTGTTTTTGTTTTGAATTTAGTGATGTCACTTTCAAAGCAGTTTAATAGTTTTATTAATTTTATCGTGTATGTTATTATATAAGAGTATAAAATTAAAAAAGTATACGTATAATAATGTTAACGATATCGTGTATATTAACATTATCGATGAATGAACGAAATATACATCACTATTCACTATCGATACGCTATGAAATATGTAATACGGTCTATCTTATATGTTCATAAATATATTTTAAAAAATAAAACCCAAATTAACGAATTTCTAATAAATATAAATTAATATAATATACAAGAAATAAAAACTTAATTTATTTTTTAATGACAGTTGTGTATTACATTCCTTGCTTTCTGAAAGCGATACATAAATGACAGCTGTCAAACTAAGTCGTTTTATTCAAGGTTATGTCAACAAATTACGCAGAAATCCAGTATGAATGTTCATTTATACAGTGGCGCCTGTTTCGTTATAATCTATGATAAGAACCCATATACCGAATATAGTTTATCAATAAGTTGAATTAATATACTATTCCATACAAAATGTTGACCTCAGTGCGACGTCTTCCGTCTATATCTTCAACTGCTATCAGAGCATTCTCTGTTTCTTCTAGTAATAATAAAGATCATTCGTAAGTATCGTTAATATTTATTATTGCCGGTTTTACTTCAATCTTTTTTGCAAGTATATATATTTAAATATTAGCGTAGAACAGAGTGCTTAATTGTATTTTGAAAATGAAAAATACATACTGAGTTACGCTTTTCTTTTTCTTCTTTTAAGATGCAAATTACTAGTCGTTGGAGGAGGTTCTGGTGGATGCACAATTGCCAATAAATTTGCGAGACGTCTCGGAAAAGACAATGTTATTGTTTTGGAGCCTTCAGAAGTGAGTTTTTTAAAGATAATTTCATCGAAGTAGTTTAAATATTTTATTGTCTATTTTAAACTTCATGTTTATCTGCTTTTGGCTGTAGAGCTTATCATGGAGAACAAACAATAATATTTAAACTTCTTCGGGCTTAATTATTTTTATACATAGATTATTTAGTCTGTATGATATCACATATAGATAAACAAATTTGTGAACCATATTAAAATTAATACACAAATATCATAATTACAATATTTATTTAATCTCTGATCTACTAATTCAATTGTTTTACATTATTTTTTTATTTTTGTAGTTATAAAGTGATTTTTTCTTTCTTAGTTCCAATAGGGTATGATTGGTGAGTTTCTTGTGATCTTCTTCTCGTCATATGTCTTTCCAAAGCCATCATAGAGTCTAACGATGAGCAAGTGCACGCCTTTAATGTCTATGCTAATAAATTAATCTCAATGAATCTATACTTTAATCCTAGTTCATTTGTGAATGTGTTTTACCTAATTTAAACACTTTGTGGTGTACTATTGTGCTTATTATTGATTATTTTTGACGTTTTAACAGCTTTACAGACCATGCTGGTTAATAAAACTACTGAAACATTAAATTAAAATTAAAAATAAATATGGTATCATAAAAAAATCTTTTAAATAAATATAAATAGTGTTATTGACTTTTTTAGAATAAAAAAATCTTTATACAGCAACTAAATAAGTTAAATATGCAACAGTAAGAAATACTGAATTATTTGCATGAATTAAAAAAAAAATTATGAACTATTTTTACATACATTTATTTTTACGAATTAATAGAATAATAGATTAATAGAATAGAGCTAGAATAAAAGAGCAAACAATTAAATCTTTAATCTGTGATTAATTTAATGTCATGGACCTCACCTCCCCCCCTTTACTCAGTCAAACCTCCTAAAACTTTGGATTTTCTGATAAATAGATAAAAAGTTCCCACTAAGTTTAATTCACTTATAACTTTTCTTCATAAATATGTATGTATTTAAGTATATATTATTATTTATTATTTTATGTAATTTAGTAATTATTTTCTTCACATTGTACCGAATGTACCGACAAAGGTTAGCTGGTAGATAATGCCGACGGCATTAAGCTCGCCTATGTGAAATTTTTTTTCAATAAAGAATTTATTTATTTTAAATTGTAAAACTAATTCTTTCGAGATATATTGTGTAAGAAGGAAGGTAATATAAGAATTGTTAAATGATTTTCTTTATGAATTCGTGTCCCGTCGTCGTTCTACGATCGCGATGATATTGTATCTTTGGATCTATAGTGTCCAGTGGCGTAGCGTAGGGGGGACAGAGGGGGCGGCAAAATTTCACAGTAAATAATAAAATATATTTTGTGAATATTTCATATTTTTAACGCAACTATAAATTCGGTACGATTGAAAGGTGTACGGATTTTTTTTTTATTTTGTTTTGTTGATTTGTTTTTGCCCAAAAGTTCTCTAGAATTAATGTATATGGCGGCAAAATTGTCTTCCGCCCCGGGCGGCCGATACCCACGCTACGCCACTGATAGTGTCAACATTATAATCAACGTGAAATATCTTGATATGTTATAAAACAGAATTCCGTGTAATATTATTGATGGGCGCACTATCTGCTGGATTTACACGTCATACTGTTGTTATGCGAATATTGATAACAAAAGTTGATATTTTATTTATAATTCGAATGTTAGTCAGCTTTTATTAGGGAATTATTCACTATATAAATATAAATAGGTATTATGTGTTTTTATAAATATATTGTATATTAATTAAGTAATATCTAGTTGAGGTTGTAGAAAAACAGTTGAACTCGAATTGTGAGATTGAATTTACGTAAAATAATCATTTCTAAGGAAACTTTTTTCTGTATCCGGACGTAGCTTTGGTCGTTTTTTACACTTCCATTACGCAGGAGCCGCGTCAATTATCACTGGTAAAGATGAGTCATGAACAGGTTTTGACCTGATTTTTGTATTTTCTGCTTTTTTCTTTTTATTTAAAGTGATGCAGTGTGTGCAAAGTTTTTTGATTGACAGCCTGTGGGCTTATCACGAATTTTAGTCTGGCTTTCGAACCGAGTTCGCTTCAAGCGATTTGTATGAAAATTTGAGCAGCGCCACCGCGTGCGGATATGGAACTACAATATTTTAGATACTTTTTGTTAATTTTCGAACGTCTCGATCTTTCGTTCATTTGATAGATTGCTGGTGCTCGTTAGTCGTTAGTAAAAATCATGATCCCGATTGCTAACGGATCCGTTTTACTTGTGACAGCTCGATTCGAAAGCCAGACTAAATTCGTGATAAGCCCACTGGTTTCACTAGATGTGGTCTTTCTGTTTTAATTTCAGCTGTGATACGTTTTATACATAAATAAATTACTGAATATTAATTAGATTTTGGTCGTAATAGTCTCTAATTTATAAAAAAATGCTTGATGTACCAATTTATTTGTAATTTGAAAATCGTACTTTTTTCGTTTGGAAAAAGAATAACACTTGTTTCTTAGAAGTAAAAAGTTTATAAAAAGGTGTACGTTTCTGTAAGCGATATGTATTCACAATGAGCTATAAAAAATGTTGTATGACATTGACCTTCGCAGATTCATCCACGTGGTACTCGCCACGTCATCAGTTCATCACCGAATTGTCGACACGTCTATTGATTAATATGTTATCTTAGTGTTTATGTGATAATACACAGATACCTAAGTTTCGTTGTCTGTTTTTTGTTTTTAATTTATCTGATTCTTAAACTTGAGAATGATTATTTAAGAGTTTCATTTTAAAGTATTAAGGTTTTTCTTTTCTTATAGCATTTCTTATATGGTTTATTATAAATAATAATATGTACATAGCAGCATATACTAATGCACTGAAATGAAATGAAATTAGTTTATTAGCATAGGCACTAAAGGCGTGTGCACTTGCTCATCGTTAGACTCTAGCATGGCTTCGAAAAGGCGTATGACGAGAAGTAGACCACAAGAAACTCGTCACAATAATAAATATATATCGTCGTAACATAGTCGTAATTAATATTATGGTTTTTTTTAAGTTGATAAACCTTCAAAATATAATTCTCCATCTCGTGAAAATTGTTTCTGAGATACTCAATACAACAATGAAGAATGTATACAAACAAACTAGGCACAATGACAACTTTGAATCGATTTTGTAGTTACTACCATGATAATAGGAGACGGCGATATATTTCATAATATTGTTCCCAAATTGAACAACCAAGGCTAGTTTATATTTAAAAAGTAAACAGCTGTATTTTTTCGATAATGTTGTTCTATGCTCTGATTCTTCGATAAATTGTTATATTACTAGCTGTTACCCGCGGCTTCGCTCGCATTTAAGTCATTAAATCAGTCAAAAAATCAATATGATAACTGTATTTTCTTGCTTGACTGACACCTAACCTCAAAAATTGAAATAGTTTTATACTGCATATATAAAAACGACAGACGGAAATAAAAATAAATATAGAAAAATTCCAAACAGTTGAAACTATATTATGTTCCTTGTAGTACCTCCAAAAATGTATGTACAAAGTTTCATGATGATTGGTTAAGTAGTTGTTGCGTGAAAACGTAACAAACAAACTCACATTCACATTTATAATATTACTTATTGACAGGGAATACTTCACTCGTTATACCCTACTGCCCGTTATGGAGTATAATATATAATAAACTATAAGTATAGTATAATATATAGAGTATAATAATGAACTAGGATATTATGCCAATATTTAATAATAATATAATATTTTATATATTATTAAATACTTGTGTAATCGTCGTTTTACCAAATGAATAAAAAAAAATGTTATCTCACCCACAGGTACATTATTACCAACCCTTATTCACGCTTATAGGGGGCGGTATAAAGCGATTGGCGGACTGCCGGAAGCAGGAGCAAAGTTTGTTGCCGTCAAAAGCTATATGGTTGAAGGACGTCGCCGAGAGCATCGACCCTAGGTCTATGTCAGTGAAGACCAAGAAAGGGGATACGATTAATTATGAATACATAGTCATTGCTGTCGGACTTAAGAACGATTATAACAAGGTTAGTGTATTGCAGCCATTCTTAAAGTGTGTTCCGCGGAACCCTAGCGCTAAAATACTGCAAAAAATACCTACCAAAGGGAGATTATAAGGTTACATCTAAATATTACATTGCAATATGATTATTCATAAACACATATAAATCAGTTTTTTATAATTATATTAAGGCTTTTTCCTTCGCCAAAAAAGTTTGAGAACCGCTGGTGTATTGGATACTTTGAACATAAATGATCAGGTAAGTACATGGATGTAGCCACGGTGGCTCTGACCTGTAAGGTACTTAATCAATCCTAAAAAACTTAATTACCTAGGTACTAACTACAATGCTTAATATTTGTAAGAAAGTTCACACTCGACAGTCGTGAGTCGACACAAAAAAATTAACCGGGGTAAGACCGCGGGTATAGTTTGCTAGTTACATATTATTTTAGACTGCTGCCCCACCCTGAACCCATGGCTGGCTACGCCCATGGGTAAGTAAGTATGCTTGAGTCAAGTGTAGAAGATAGATTGAGGGTTATAATTTACACTAACTTGAGCGTAGGTTGCTTTGTGATTACTTTGTGATCTAATCATTACTTGAATGCGTATTATTCCATTTTATGCAATTAACTTTTACCTTTTTCGTGTATAATAATACAAAAAGGTCAATGGTGTGTGATTAAATAGCAACGTTTTCAAATTCAATATTTAATATTGAAGGGTTATTTCAAATTCGATATATTAGATGTGTATCAGAGATAGGTTTTATCAGTACGCTTAAAGTGTCAATAATAAATACTGATGTAATATTATGAAAAAGAAGTCGATTTAAAATGTCATATGGAGATTGGATGAACGTGACATATGAGAAATAAAATATATATTTGCTAGGAAGGCATTTGCACATCCAAGTCTAAATCGTTTTCCAATCGACACTGCGATTTTTGAAATGTGGGAGTTTCCCGTGCCCCATCCTGTAGATTAGCTGATTAAAAATACTTTATACGGCTTAAATAGCATTTGTTTTTATTAATCCGACATTTACTTGTGGACTTGTTTAGTTAAGTTAGTTTTAGTACGAGTTTTGAACTTTAGTAAAAATAGTCAATTTTATGTACAAAATTAATAGTTTAGGTTATTGTCATTATTGTATAAAGAAACAAATGAAATATCTACTCACACATGGTTCCATAAAAAATTCAAAAGAAAACTCTCTTTTGTTTATTGTTTAAGAAAAAACATTCTTTTTTCAAATTTCAATGCTAATAGATTATGTTGATAAAAAAAAAATAAGATAAAATTTGGCCAGTAGCCAACTGTAATAATCATTTCTTGTGTGTAATCTTTGTTTATATTGCTAATTCTACACACATTATTAAGTAAAAATATAGGGTAGGCAGGAAGCCAATGATTACGTCGCCTACTTCAGTTCAGTTCAGTTTTTTTATTATTATTATTTTATGTACAGGCTATGATTGACGAGTTTCTTGTGATATTCTTCTCGCCATACGCCTTTCCGAAGTCACGATGAGCAAGTGCACGACCTTAGTGCCTATGCTAATAAACGATTTTCATTTTCATTACTGAGGCTGTTTTTTTAGAGAAAATTCGTTTTATATATTTAACCTAACCTAACTAAAATTATTTTATATACTAGCTTATATCATAGACACTGATTGACCAAACTATAGGGTTATGAAAAAACGTTACCTTAATTATAAAAATATATATTTTTTTATATTAAATTTAAATAATTCGCTTACTAATGTAAAAGTTATTCGAGTATGAAACAGACGATCTGCTATCCGTCTCTTTCTGTCGTATTTAACATGATGCTCAAATAAAATAGATCAGCTAATTTCTCTCTGTGCGTTCTATAATTTATACCGCCCATTCTGACAGGTACCTGGTCTCCAAGAGGCGTTAGACGATGAAGACAGCGGCGTATCGACGATATACTCGCCGGATTACTGCGAGAAGACGTGGTCAGACCTCAAGAAGTTCAAGGGCGGTGAGGCAATCTTCACGTATCCGAGCGGCGCCATCAAGTGTCCAGGTGCGCCGCAGAAGATCGCCTATTTAGCTGATGCCTTCTTCAGAAAGGTATGTATGACTTTATTTGGTGTAATACAGCCGACATCTCTGTAGCTTATAAGGCCTGTCAAATGTCCGTAAAATAAGCCCTAAGTAACGTTGCTGTCAAATTCGTAATTTCGTGATTGATTACGAACCCGTATTTTACGAATACGTTTTACCGTATTTTCGTCAGAAGTTCGTGCGCCTGAGTAGCCCCAAACACACGTTTTATAAATATAATAATGAATTCTATGCAGTATGTTAAAAGAGTTTTACCAAAATAGTTCTAAGAAACGTAATGTAAATAGTGACATCATAGTTGATTGGTAAACTTACGGAAAATGTATGTAATACGTAACTATAGTCCAGTTAAATTGTACTTTCTCAAATTAAATACATTCAATAATATTAATTACGTCACAATTCCCCGATTAAATTAACACCCCTCCCCCATGATTAAATAAACGTCGTAGTAATATTATTCATTTATTCAATTTTAGATTTCTAAAACGAGGAAAATTTTTGTATTGTATTTTGTTGACATGTTCTGTGTATCCAAATTGATATAGACTATAGGTGGTTTATTTATATGTGTATATATATTTTCATGAACACAATTGGTTTCCTCATGGGTCACTCAATTATTTGTTGTAGTTAATGAATACGTTATATTTTATTAATGGATATTGTCGCTTGCCAATCAACATCGGCCGACTCAATTTGGGTTATTCTATATTGGGGAATGAATAATTGTTTTCTTTTTATAGAATTTAATAATGTTTAAGATCTAACACAGTGTTTCCCAACGCTTTTTGTGTCATACCCCACCTTAGTCTTTCTAAAATTCTTATGCCCCCCTATCTAACCAAACACCCAGTTGATATTTTGGTCTCGTCAAGTGAAATTATACCTAATAATTATTTACTGCAATTATTGAAGAATTTGATTTTTTCGTTAAATTTGGCACCGAAATCTAGTATTGCATTTAAATGGCCAGGAGCGAAAGGGTTAAACTTATCTTAACAATCAAATTGCCCCTCTGTGGGGCGTGGGACGTTGGGAAACACTGATCTAACATATATTATTATTATATACAGCATATATTTCTAATTAGAATTATAGAGATACTAATATTGTATCGTACGGCTATGATTGGTTGAGATTTCTTCCCGTCATATGCCGTGATTCTACTAGATGAATATCTTATAGATAATAAAGCTTGGACATAACCGATATTATTTTATGTTTACACGTAGGTATATAATAGGATGACAATGCCTCTATACAGCAGCGAAATCAAATTGATAATTATTAAATTAATAAATGTATTTCATTTATATTTATATTTGTATTGACGAGTAAAAGCGCTCTATTGGAACCCAATTACTAATAGTGAATAAATAATAATAAAAAGATATGGCTATGCGCAAGAGCAAGTACAGTCTATGCAAAATAAAGATAATTGATTCTTAAATTTAGTTTAAAAAAACTCGTCTGTAGAATAAAGCAGATTGATTTTTTGTTTTCCCCTTAAAAGTGGTGGTACTGCACTGGGATAATAACCATCTCTGTATGCCTATATTAAACTACAGACATTGAGCAATCAAAGTAATAATAATAATAATAACTCTTTATTGCACACACACATAAAATAAAAATAAAAAAAAATAAAAACAAAAGGCGGCCTTATCACTGTGTAGTGATCTCTACCAGGCAACCAACCTTAAGGTAGTAAATCGCGAATTTAATTGGGGTTAAGGGTGCAAAAAAAAAACAAAATATAATAATATATACAAATGAATAATAAAGATATTACAAAAAAATATACATAAATACATATATACTACTAAAATAAGAATAAATATATAATTTTAAAAAAAAAGTACATACATATAACAAAATCGGCTCAATTTTCGACCGCGTGTTCGCACTCTCGACCACCAGGTCACGAGCGTTGTTTGCTAAGTGGTCTTATACTAATATTTTCATTTCGAGTATGTTATGAATTAACTCGTATTTTTATTCGCAGACTAACATAAGATCGAAATCGAAAATAACATTCAATACGAATCTGCCTGTCATATTCGGAGTCAAGAAATACGCGGACGCGTTGCAGAAGGTTGTTGAGAAGAAGGACATCAAAGTCAATTACACTACTTTGCTTAAGGAGATCAAGCACGACAAGAAGGAGGCTGTGTTCGTGCATAACAACCAGGTGAGCTTGGGTCGGCATAGTGGCTACAAAAATTTCAGTGGGCTTATCACGAATTTAGTCTGGCTTTCGAATCGAGCTGTCACAAATAAAACGGATCCGTTAGCAATCGGGATCATGAAGTTTTACTAACGACTAACGAGCACCAGCAATCTATCAAATGAACGAAAGATCGAGACGTTCGAAAATTAACAAAAAGTATCTAAAATATTGTAGTTCTAAATCCGCACGCGGTGGCGCTGCTCAAATTTCCATACAAATCTTTTGAAGCGGACTCGGGCCGAAAGCTAGACTAAAATTCGTAGGACATTGGTTTGTGTAATCTGTATTGGTGAGGTCAAGATTGTAGGTTATATTTAAAGTGACCATTTATTTTTTTACTCAAAACGGGACATTGGTTTATTTACGTCAATTGGTAGTTTACAGTAAAAATAAAACTTTATTACGTTTTGTTTTATTTATCAAAATAGTATTTATTACAAATTAAAGAAGTAATTATACAAATACTCAGTTATTTTTATATTTTTCAGAGGAATAAAACAATTGAAACAATGAATTCAAAATAGTTCTAATGATGATTTTAAGTAAGAATAAAATTCTTGGTTTTTATTCATAATTTACATTAGATTATTCCGTTCGGTTACTTTTTGCAACGTGATGTAGTTAAAGACGTTGGAAGCTTTTTTCGGGGACATCGGGACGGAGAACCGCAAAAAGAGACGGTCCCGCTCAAAATGGAACGTATGGTCACTTTAGTTATATACAAAATCATAATTTAACAACAGTGCGATTTAAAGTTGTCAATGTGTATAGTTTGTGTAGATTATTAGTTATTGTATTGAGTATCTTAGAGATCATTGAGAAAATAATTTTTATTAAATTTAATTAATAAATTAAAGTTAATTTCATGAGATTAATATCGTCTTTACCATAAGGGCCCCCATCCTCAGAGGGCCTCGAAGGACCAACAATTTCTCTTAAATTCAATATCAAAATATTATGGTCGGGCGCATTGCACTTTACTCGTTGCATGTACGTAGATCATTTTCAGATTTATTCAAATCAATACATTTACATATTTGATTAACACTAGATTTACCAGAGCAGTCAAAATGACTGGTCTTGCAAGATCAAATTAAAATTCCTACTGCGTGTAACATTTTCTTTAATTCTTCTAATCTTCTTTAATTTATAACAGAAGAATTAGTTTTATGAAATTTTATATTATTTTATATATATTTGTAACAAATATACACTTTTTTGGTTTTGGTAGAAATAGATATATTTAAGCTGGTAAATCTAGTGTTAATAGAGTGAAAAAAATATTGTATAGTACGCTTTCTTTACATTTCAAAAGGGTCCCGAATTCTTGTGTGCTCTAAGGTCTATAGTCATATAGTCATGGTCTAAGACGGCCCTGCATGAGATGGAATGATTATATTTTGAAACTAATTTCAATAACAAGAAAAATTGCCAAAATGTTAGAACTCGGTGATTCGTAAACATAAATATAGGCCAGTACAGTTGTTTCCAATCACCAACAAAGAATATTATCACTAAATATTTACGATAATAATAATCTATGTACCATGATAGCCTTGAATGATAGATCCGCTGCGATCTGGTGATTAACACGGGCCATCTTTGTTTTATTATAATCCTCCCTACTATATAAATGTGAATGTGAGTTTGTTTGTTACGTTTTCACGCAACAACTACTTAGCCGATCATCGTGAAACTTTGTACACATATCTTTGGAGGAACTAGAAGTAACATAGGATATTTTTTACTATAGTTTCAGCTGGATAGAATTTTTCTATATTTATTTTTGTTTTCGCCTGTCATTTTTATATAAGCAGTATAAAATTATATGAATTTTTAAGGTTAGACCATATTGATTCATTTTCATGCAAGTTTCAACATTAATTTGCATTTTTTCTTTTTGTTATTTATATTTTAATAAGTAACCATTGAAACGATTTCATATAAACGCTTGTAACAGAACGTAATGACAGCTAGGTGACAGTAGACATTTGCAATGGATTATTGTCGTTGGTCAAAAATCACGTCAACAATGTTTCAAGTGTGTGATTGGTCTATTTTGTTTTGTACGGCTGAGAGACATTTGAAATTTTGAACTGTACTCAGTGAATCTATGTTTAACACTAGATTTACCAGCTTAAATATACCTATTTCTACCAAAACCAAAAAAGTGTATATTTGTTACAAATATATATAAAATAATATAAAATTCATACAACTAATTCTACTGTTATAAATTAAAGAAGATTAGATGAATTAAAGAAAATGTTACACGCAGTAGGAATTTTAATTTGATCTTGCAAGACCAGTCATTTTGACTATCTAGAAGCACATCTCATGAAGTCAATACACTGAACAAATATTCATTACTTTCAGGAGACTACATTCGGATATGACGTCTTACACGTGACCCCGCCGATGTCGACGCCCGACTTCCTGACGAAGAGCGGCGAGTTGGTGGACGAGAGCGGCTACTTGGACGTGGACATGTACACGCTGCAGCATAACAAGTATCCCAACGTGTACGGCATCGGTGACTGCACCAGCACGCCTAACAGCAAAACTGCGGCCGCCATAGGTAATAATAATAATAAAATTCTTAATTTGTAAAGTCGCAAATCGGCGAACTTAATGCCTAAAGGCATTTTCTACCAGCTAACCGGTTTAGACAAATAATTGAAAAATGAAAATAGTGCATAGCGGATGTTATATTTATTTGTTAGTGCTATACATAATAAACTACTATATAATGTAATATATATATAGGTACGTCGCTTTCTTGTTAACCCCTTGACATACTAGCCCCTTGACATACCAGCCAAAATACAGGAAACATCTTGATACTAACTATCTTCAACTAACTAACCAGAATTTTAATTTTGTTTGTTGTGATTTTTTTTCTTTTTTTTTCTCCCCTCTTTCTTACATCTAATTGGTTCTTGTTTTTTTTTTTATTTTTTTTTTAAATTTTATGTATCTTTGTAATTTTATTAGAAGTGTAGTATCTATCCCTTTATCACCTCGAGCATGCCGTCCTATCCTATAATTACAATTTCATTTAGTTTATATAATAGTAGTCCTTTTTATAATATGTAATTTTAATGTAATTTTGTATGTAGGCTTTATAAATAAATAAATAGTCACTGTTATACCGATTACTCTTCTTTAAAAAAACCAGCATCGATGCACGGCCAAAACAAATAATATTATACTGTCTGGTATTTGTCTAAGACAGCGATTCTTTATTTTGTGTGCCACTTCTAATGATTTCAAAATTTGGCGCCACACAGAAGTTGAGAATCACTGGTCTAAGAGATATATTTACGTCTCGCAGACGTCAAAGTCCGTCATGGCATATGAAACGCTATACGTCTTAGAGAAGTCACTGTATGTTAACGGGTTAAAAGACGGGAATGGTCATTTGATTTATTAGCTTACTAACAAAATTATATTAACACTAATAGGATACAATTGACCGTTATTGTTATGAACTAAATGGAATTTTATTATAGGATAGCGTGGCTCAACATTGTTAAAATTACAATTAATTAGGATTATAAAAATATTATATTCCTCCTTACTAATGTTAAATTCTGACACTTCGTTTGACAGGAGGTTGTGTTGCCATATGAAAAAAATTTGTAATAAATACTACAAGCTTGCCAGACTGTATTATATTTTTTTATCACTAATGTTTTGTTTTCGTGCTAAAAATAATAGCAATAAAAAAATCTTGCAGCAAAACAGAGTTACGTGGTGGAAAGGAACCTTCTAAGCACGATGAAGACTCAGTGCGCGCAGAAGAAGTACGACGGCTATGGCGCCTGCCCCCTGGTCACTGGCTACCACTCTTGTATCATTGCGGAGTTCACGTACGGTGGGGTGCCCAGAGAAACGTTGCCTATAAATCAGGTGAATGTTGTTTTTAATCTAAAAATTATACACAAGGTTACGATCTCAAGGAGTGTTTCATCAAATTGAATTTAACCAATTTGGATGTAGAAGGAAATGTTACACTCCATGATATATTCCTACCATAGTCAGGAGCTTCTGGTCGAGTAATGTTTGCATTTTGTAAATACTTATGATGTCCTTGTCTAATATGTGTCAATTGCTAAAAGTAAAAGGGAGAAAGACTGTTTTTTTTTTCTTATTATGCAATCAGTGGCGTAGCTAGGTAACCAAAGACTTGGGGCAAAAAATAAACTAGGGCTCCAACTAAACTAAGAATACAGGGTGTTGTGTATACTTCTCACTAATATTATAAAACATAAAATGTCTATGGTAGTAGTCTATGTCGGTCTAATGTCAAGTCGTGTCGTCGTAGTGAATTGTTCCAATATGAATTCCAATATAAAACACAAGGGAGTTCTCGGCAAGTTTCAAACAAAGATGTTCGAGACTTGTTGGGAATTCCCCTGTATTTTTTTAAATAAGTTGCCATTATTAAAGTCGCGTTCCTGGAATCTGGTTTATTTATATTCCGAATGTGGGGAAAATGTTGACTAGTTAAATTTATAGTTTGTACGTCAGGGTAGCTTAATAGCTACGCCACTGTATGTAATTAATTGTGTACTAATTATAAATTTCAGGCTAACGAGAATATATTAGCATTCTACATGAAAAAGGATTTGTTCCCGTTCCTATATTGGCATTTCATGCTGAGGGGTTATTACCACGGGCCGGAACTTATTCGTAGTGTCATTAACCCTCTTGGAAATTAAGCAATTAATCTTAGGATGTGTGGACGCTGCCTGTGGGAGTGGGATAGCATACGTAAGCCCGTGTGTGTGAGCGAGAGCGCAAGATTTTTGGAATATTTATAGATTGATTTTTTTACATCGGAATGAAATTTAAATAATAAGATGAATTTTTTAAATTATATTGTAATATTTTATAATTGTTTTTTTTTTAATTTTCAAAAGTATTTTTATTATTTTTTGTTAATTATTATTATTGTAAGAAAACTTCATCATTTTATTTATGTTATTTTTAAAGGAACAATGTTTTTTATCAATCATTTATGTATGTACATATAATACAACAATTATAATAAAAACATATTTTTGTACTGTAAATAGATTTATTGTATAAATGTTTTATTTGTTTATCGTTTGTTTGTTTTTTTTTTATTCGAAAAATAATACTTCCTATATGTAACAATTTTCGTTGAGAACACAATTAGACAGCGCCACCTAGCGGCGTCCAGCGAAGGTACAGTCAATAACTTAATAATCTCATTTCAAATCTCAAACTTTATTCAAAGCTCTGTATTGATCTTTAATAATAATATCACCGCGTTTGAAGTCCCGCATCTCCTGTCTCTTTCGTCTCATAGCAGCCTGTCTCACTCTGTACCTCTTCCTTGTCTTCACTAAGTATACGGTCAAAGCGATCGCTATCAACAGTACTATTATGATTGCGGCACCCAATATGAGTGAAAGAGAGGTGAAACTGCCGAAGATGTCTGCTGTCTTCGGTTCGAGCTGGAAAGAGAGAAAGTAGGTATTCAAAACGAGCCGTTGTCTGTTTAAGTATTCATATAATAAGCTGCAAGCTGGAAGAAAATTATAACAAACAAATTTATTCTAAAATCACATTACACATTAGTTGAATATCTTATAGATCATCAAGCTTGGACATAACCAATGTTATTTTATGTTTACCCTTAGGTATACAATAGGATGACAATGCCCCTATACAGCAGCTATTCTTCTACATCATAGTAGATTTATTATATATTATTATGACATTAGTATGTAAGTGGACAATGCCAGTATACAGCAGCTAAACCAAATTGATAATTATTAAATTAAAGAATTTATTTCATTTATATTTGTATTTATTTTGACGAGTAAAGGTGCTCTATTGGAGCTCAATTACTAAAAGTAAATAAATTTAAAAAAAGGCACCCACTATGCCAGCTGTACAAGCTTTTTCACGTTAAAGGCTTCTAGGTTTGTATATATAATAAGTTTTTTTTTGTATTATTCCCTCAAAGTGACCTGTTCCATTTTCAAAGCAGTTTTTTAAAGGGGTTGTGAATTAATTAATTTTATAATTTCCTATCGGGCTGCTGCTTGAACACTCGAGATTGGCAGAATTGTTTTTAATAGATATCTGAAGAAAGCGCATACCAAAAATGAGTCGTTAGGTCCAGATCTCATGTAAGCATCGCTGCACATAGCACGTTCAGTCCAGTTGTACCAATGCACCATTCTTAAGTCTTTAACAGCACGCGGGGTACTGCATCTGTGAAACAAAGAATACATTCTAATGTGAAAACTGAAAGCTATTGTCAAACTTTGTACTTTATAGTAAGTTTGTAGGTTATCTACATCTTACTAAACTACTGTATCTCAAAGCCAATGGCAACTTGCATTCTAGCTTAATACCAGATGGAATGGCCATATACCAGGCTTTTATTTTAATCTCTCATTAGATTCTTATTAGAACACGTAGACTTGTCAAAATACAATTATACTTAATATGCAACAACTGTAATAGTGCCTTGTTCACTTCATATATAATAAGAAAGCTATATCTTATTTCAGTCGTCGTTGATGTAAATTGTACGCGTCTTGGATTACATGGACTACAATCAACATTGTAATAAAATAAATTCAGGTACAAATCTTAAACAAAGATATAGGAAGAACACGAGACAAATATTTACATTATTTAAATAACGGCTCATTCCATACAGCATACTCTATCTTCATGAGCGTAGCCAGGGTGGGGCGCTTGCCCCACCCTGGCTCTGCCTTGTAAGGTACCTAATCAAACCTAAAAAACTTCATTATCTGTTTTGGATAATTAGAATTATACATACAGATATAGGGTATTTGCTAGTTACATATTATTTTAGACTGCTGCCCCACTCTGAGCCCATGGCTGGCTACGCTCATGTCTATCTCACTGTACTATCTTTCCATACCTTAAATCGTTTAACAAGTAACTGTTTCTCCGATACAATAGCGGGAGTAATTCATCCAATATCCACTGCAGGTGACACCCGCAGTCCCAGGGGTTGTGTTGCAAATTAACATCGTCTGGCAACCCCGTCCAGTTTAAGAGACTTGAAGATATTGTCGTTAAATTGTTATTGCTAAGGTTTATCTGAAAAATAATGTGTTTTCAGTCGTCTATTGATGGAAGCTTTAACAGTTTTAAAATATTATTAACAACGACCTTAGTATTATGCTTATAATACTTGTTTCGAGTATAATGGTTCTATGTCTGTGTTGTCCTCGGCTTGATATTCATAGTACTGTTGTCCTGGTTTTTCTACATGGAGACTGACATACAACATTGCTGGGTCCCATTAACATAGGATATACAAAATCGCAATTGTACAGGAGAGTTTGTGTATTAAGTATCTTACAAATCATTGAATTGTATTTAGAAGCTAATACAATAAATTGTCTAATATCAGATCCGTCTATGTTAATAGTACCCGACGATATACTTCTAGTTATCTACAGTGGGCTTATCACGAATTTTAGTCTGGCTTTCGAACCGAGTTCGCTTCAAGCGATTTGTATGGAAATTTGAGCAGCGCCACCGCGTGCGGATTTAGAACTACAATATTTTAGACACTTTTTGTTAATTTTCGAACGTTCATTTGATAGATTGCTGGTGCTCGTTAGTCGTTAGTAAAACTTCATGATCCCGATTGCTAACGGATCCATTTTACTTGTGACATCTCGATTCGAAAGCCAGACTAAATTCGTGATAAGCCCACAGATTAGAACTAGATCATTTTAACAGTACATTGTTGCATAGTAATTCGAGAAATATGCGAATTCTGTTTAGCTTAACTCGCAACCCCCAATATCCAGCATTTTTTGGGGACTATCCCCCCCCCCCCCTTTCCGTTACGCCGCTGTCTGTAGAATCGCACATTACTTACCGAACATAGACTAGTTCCTTCAAAAGCGCCATCTTTAATGGAACTCAAGGACCCGCAGCCAGAAAGAGACAGACTGAAGCATTCCTTCTCGTCCTCCCCCTGCCTGCCCTTAACATTGCTAAATGCTTTATCTTCAATAGACGTCACCATTAACATGTTATCCAAAACCAAGCTCTTCAAAGTGATAATATTTTTAAAATACACAATATATATCGGATTTCCTTCCAAATGAAGTTCCCTTAAATTGGGGAATTTCTGGTCGTTTAAGCTCTCAGGGATTACCTCTAGTGAGTTATATGAAATATCTAAAATGTAGAGATTCGGGAATGTCGTTTCTACTGTTAAGAATTTTATTTGGTTGCCAGCTATATTTAAGAGCTGAAACAAAAAATACATTATTAGTAGGTACTACAAAGATTCTAAGCAATCTATATAAATAAAAATCAATAATCTTCATTTCGCATAGGAGATATAGAGCATAGTCAGAAAGGCATATGATGAGAAGAAACTCGCCAATCATAACCTGTCTCCAATTTCAATAATAAAATAAAATAGTTTATTAAGAGAGAGTTTTTGTACATAAAAATAGCAAGGGCCCCTGTACTAGGTTTGGAAACCTGTGCTACTGAGTACCCCGGTTACTGAACTAGATGTATAGTATGAAGAAAGATAACAGAGATAGAAATATATAATATATAAAAACTGATAGAAAACAATATATATATACAAACATATATACATATACACAAACATATAATAATAATAATAATAACTCTTTATTGCACACATTATTAGAGAATAAGATAAAAAAACAAAAAATAAAAATAAAAAACAATAGGCGGCCTTATCACTGAGTAGTGATCTCTACCAGGCAACCAACCTTTAGGTAGTAAATCGCGAATTTAGTTGGGGTTAAGGGTGCAAAAAAAACAAAATAACATAATGGCAATAATAAAGATATAAATAATACGGTCCATTCTACAAGCCGAAAATACCTATTTAAGAAGACTTGAGGATTTGACGTTTAGTCTGTCAGTGTCATCTTTCCTGTTTTCTTCTTGTCTTTTTATTGCCACAATGCATTGTGATAATTATAATTTTAATCCATTTTAATCAGCAAATATTATTTCACACAAGTTTCTCTAAACATACATATACTATTAATATTATTTCTATTATGAAATGAAATGAAAATGAAAATCGTTTATTAGCATAAGAACTAAAGGCGTGCACTTGTTCATCGTTATACTCTACAATGGCTTCGGAAAGGTGTATGGCGAGAAGAATATCACAAGAAACTCGTAAAATTAGTTATGTCTACCTTAAATAAAGGCATAATTAAGTTATACTTACTTCTAAATCATAGTAATGAATATCATTAGGAAATGCTTCGGTCAATCTGTTATAAGACAAATCGATGTACGTAATAGAATTGGGAAAGGCAGGCCATCGGTGAATGGTGTTTTGTGATAAATTAATTACTCTCAAAGAGTTAGGTAAAATGAAATTAAACGTGATGTTGTTTTTAGAAAGATCCAACTCAATTAACGTGTAACAGGACATGAAGCAGTCGTCTTCGATTGTTTCAATTTTGTTTCCTGACAGATGTATGTTTTCCCTGAAAAATTTATAAATAAATAAATTCTTTATTGCAATAATATTTTTTTTCATATAGGCGAGCCTAATGCCGTCCGCATTATCTTTGTCGGTGTCAACAAATGCAATGAAAAGAAAATAACTAAATATACATAATACATGCAATAAATAATAATATTTACTTAAACACATATATATTTATGAGGAAAAGTTATAAGTGAATTAAATAAATAGAAGAATTAAGAGATATTTAAAATTTAAAAAGAAGTCTTCTTTTTAATTCTTCTTTCATAATATTAATGGCAACAGATATCTAATGAAAACAATTCTATAATACCAATGTCAAGTATTCAGCCAACAGCCCACCAATAAATTACAGAATTTTGTTACACATATAAACCAACCGGGATTCGAACCCGGGTTCTTTACCTGATCGCAAAAGCCTCCAATGTAACGGAAAAGAAAATTAAAAAAGTCACTCACAAAGAATTACGTTCAGGAAATGCTTCATTGCTTAAAGTCCTTACTTTATTATTATTTAAATTCAACCGTCTCAAATTCACAAATACGTCTTGTTCATTTTTCAGCAACACGTCCAATATATTATTATCGCTTAAATCTAATTCCTCGAGAGCCTTTAACACCTGCAAAGCCTCCACTGGTATTGCTCTAAACGAATTTTTACTTAAATAAATTTTTCTTAATTTTCTCAAATTCTCAACAGTGTCTCTGTCTAAAGTTGTCAACTTATTTTCAGATAAATTTAATTCTTCTAGATTGTAAGTTTTTGTGAATAAATCCGCTGTCAGCGTTTCTAATTCGTTCGACTGAAGAAATAATTGTCTTAAGTTTGGCACTTCGCTGAATGGATCTGGCCAATAATGCTTGATCATGTTGTTTGTAAAACTTAGCAGCTCTATATAATTGTTTGGTGGTAACCTGAAATTGAAATTAAAAACAAATTTAGTCCCTACATAAAAATCTATAATAAAAATATTTTGAATAAAATCACAAAGGGCGAACAAAGGGAGATATGAGTTTGAGTGATGTTAATAGTACAGAAAAATAAAATAAATAAAATAATAAAATAAATACAAAATAATACACAATAAATATAATATAATAATACAAATTGACGAGAACCATATAGGATTTAGAAATAAATTGATACACTATTCAACTTCCAGATGTTCTTACATCACAGATAAATATTTCAATGACTCAAAATGTTATTAATAAGTATGTATTTTAGAAATGACTAAATTATTAATACTATATTAATTTGATTTAATGACGTATTGTAATTATGGAATCAATTTGTAACATTTTCAATATTTTCTGAGTAATTTGCTGTGCCCTAACAAGGTGTCACATTAATAAATAATTGTTTTTCTCATTATTGCAGTTATAATGTGACATACAATAAAGATGTTATAAAAAACACAATTTAACAACAGAGCGATTTAAATTTGTCATTGTGCATAGTTTATTTGTAGTTCAGCCATTCTCAAAGTGTGTTCCGCGGAACCCTAGGGCTAAAATACTGCAAAAATACCTACCAAAGGGAGATTATAAGGTTACATCTAAATATTCCAACTAAATATTACGTAATATTACATTGCAATATGATTATTCATAAATACATATAATCAGTTTTTATAATTATATTAAGGCTTTTTCCTTCGCCAAAAAAGTTTGAGAACCGCTGGTGTAGATTATTCATTGTTCTATTGAGTATCTCAGAAAGCATTGAGAAAATGTTAGTTTATTTTCATGAGATGGAGAATTATATTTTAAACCATAGTTTTCGACTCAGTTAGTGGGCTTTCTCACTAAAATCTTACCTACATTTTACAATATACAGACAGGGTGTTTGTTTAGAGACGTGATATTAAAGATACTCATTCCGTTGGCCCAATTTTCTCTAATTACGCACAAACGCGCGTCTTATACAACGTTCTTTAAACATAAACATATACAACATCCTGTCTTTTCGCACTGATGTCGACGTTGAATAAACTCGATATGATGGATGAAGCATAGATGCGTAGAGATAAGGTATACACATTTAAACTATAATTAATACGTAATAAAGAAAATTCTTAATTGAATGCTTTTATTAGAACGAAATAATAAAACAATGTAAATGTGTTACATAATAACTAGCTTTTACCCGCGGCTTCGCTCGTATTTAAGTCATTAAATAAGTATCAGAGATCATACTAACTATAGTCAATTTTTTTAAAATAAAAAGTATCCATGTTACTTCTAGTACCTCCAAAAATATGTGTAAAAAGTTTCATGATGATCAGTTAAGTAGTTGTTGCGTGAAAACGTAATAAACAAACTCACATTCACATTTATAATGTAGTAGGGATTAATCGTAAAATTAATAATAAAACTTCCGCTTCAAATACGGTTTTCTGGAATTTAAATTATTGGTTTTTATTTACCTTAAACTTAATAAACTACACAAAAAATACATAAAGATATTTACTCACACTCATATCATATGAGTCATCCTTATTTTTATATCAATAAGTAAGTATTTGTTGATAAATAATGACTAAGAAAATGTTAAATAACGTCTAATGTTTCTTTGTTAAAATTTTTCTTCAAGAAATAATGTAGGTATATACCTACTACAAAAGACGCGGCAAATTTAAACGGTGACAATGAAACCTATCCGCGCTTAATATTAAAAGTTATCAAAACCGCGGAATGTAAATAATTAGAGCTATTATTAATTCATATAAAAACTATGTGATAATTAGAAATACAATTAATAAACAAAAATAATTAACTTCGTCTACTGCATACAATTTCCTAGTCACACTAGTTCCTGTAAAAACTATGTCACACCCTATTTAAAAGAGTAATTTCATAACGAAAAAGATAACAAAAAAAACTCACTTTCCCAAAGTAGAAAAGCCTAATCCTTCAAAACTGGCACGGACTCGCAATCGATTTCTATTCTCCGGCCATTCGATTTTATCGAAATCCGGCATAGACACTAATTTGTCCAACTCCGTGCATATAATATTCAAAATAAAATCACCACTGTCTACGATTAATTCACTGCACGTACACACGGAACACAATTTAATTTTCGACGACTCTTCAAAGTTTTCCCCTTTGATGGTGGTTAACAAAACAAACGTCAGTAGGAATTTCGCGCGCATCTTGTTGTATTTAGTTCACGGCTGTACATATTAGATTAACCGCACCTAATGTTATAAAGTGCCTTATCTTATCAATTCGTCGCATCTATTCGGCCTACACCTTTTACGATAATTATTATTATATATTACAAATCACTACCCTACTTTGAGAAACTGTTTTTAACACTAGAAAAACCGAACTTTAGTATATATGTACCTATATCTAGGTGTAACACATATGTATATACCGGAAATGAAGGAGGGGGAGGTAACTACTATTATCAATAACCGCATTTACATGTCGTACAAAAAGTCACAAAATTCTGTCATTATATACATAGTTGTTTATCTAATTGAAATCAAAAAGCAGTCAAAATGACTTCTTCGGGCAATCTAGTGTTAACACCAATAGATGCTATATACTTGAGTATTTATTAACACGTTAATTTATACTAAACTTTGAACTATTATAGATATCTAATGAAGACAATTCTGGCAACGTACTAAAGAACAGCCCATTCCCTTACTAATATAAATGTGAAAGTGAGTTTGTTTGTTACGTTTTCACGCAACAACTACTTAACCGATCTTCATGAAACATATTTTTGGAGGTTCTAGAAGTAACATAGAATACTTTTTATTTAAAAAAATATACATTTTTTTCTATAGTTTTCAATTGACTATAGTAAAATATTGAGTATAGTTCTAGTGGAATTATATCTGATACTTATTAACACGCTTATGTATGTATGTATGTAACGGAATCTTTGAGCATAATTTTCACCAATTTCCAGAAGTCTAATTAATTTGAATCTTTGCATACGTATTAAGGATCGATGACAATGCAATAATTTAATAACAGTTTCCCATTATCCTTATTAAGACCGCCAGGATTTATAAATTCTTTTATACATAGATCCTCTGTAGTGGAGTAAAAGCTAGCGCGCGTGTTTTTTTAGTTTTGGAAACTATTTAATTATTTAATGACTTAAATGCGAGTGAAGCCGCGGGTAAAAGCTAGTAAGACAGTAAAAAGGTTTTTTGACATGAGGGTTTACGTGTGAATTAAAATTTTATAATTTCTTATTGAATCTGAAGCCATTAACAAAAGAAGAAAAAGACTATAAAATTTTAATAGACACGTAAACCTTCATATCAAAAAACCTAACCAACTATCTTTGTTTACAGTTTCATGTCTGTCTTTTACAGACGTTTCTTCAATTCTAATTCGAAATTTTCATGACAAGTTTTTCATATTGAAGCTATCTAGGTATAATTATAAAACGTATCACGCAATTTTTTTAAGAAATAACACTTATCGTTACCTAGAAAACAACACCACACAAATCAATGTGAGTCATTTTACAGGGAAGTGTAAAAAATATATAGCACATATCTCTAATGAAATCATAGGTTCTCAAATTAAATTTAAAAATAATTAAATAGTTTAAAAAATTAAAAAAACACGCGCGCTAGCTTTATCTCTTTTACTCCACTACACAGGATCTATAAAAGAATTTATAAATCCTGGCGGTCCTAATAAGGATAATGGGAAACTGTTATTAAATTATTGCATTGTCATCGATCCTTAATACGTATGCAAAGATTCAAATTAATCATACTTCTGGAAATTGGTGAAAATTATGCTCAAAGATTCCGTTACATACATTCATACAACCCAAGCTAATAAAAGCGTGTTAAAAACCGTTTTTATGCCTACATTACAAACATTGTAATAATTTGTTGAATTCGAAAAACCCTGAACATCATGACGTATAGTAACAAGCTAAGGTATCTTTTCTACAAAATATATAAACGAATTTAGTCGCAATAACGCCGAAGTTGACGTCCGATGGAAATGAGTCATTGTTATAAAACAACTCATGTTAATATATGAATAAGTAAGCTAATATAATCAATCATAAAGGTATTCCTTTAAAATAATATTATGAGGCATGCCTTATAAATTCAGGCAGCAAATTATCTTTGTTTGTAAAGTTACTGACATATAAATAAACTTAATTGTATGGAACAGAACTCTTCAAGCGCTTAGTTATTTTTTTATAATTATATACTGCGTTGTTATTAACTAGTTACAAATATTGAACTATTTTAAACCTCACACTTCGTATTAATCGTCTAATCCAGTGGTACCCAAACAAAATATGTTTAAAAAATCAATTTAATACTAATAAGATAAAGCGGTATAACTATAATTAGTGTATTTATACGTAAAAACTAAAAAGATAATTATATAGCAATGAAATATTAGTTAAAAGCAAAGCAATACTAAAAAGTTTGGGTACCACTGTCTAATTCATTAGCTGTTAAAATTTAATACTATTAAGCGCGCTATTCTACTATTTTATAATTACGCAATAAACTTTAAAGAGTAATGCATTCGTATATAAACATTGAAAATGGAGTTGGAAACCCTTAATTTCACGAATACAGATTAAATAGCTAACTACATGACAAAACTAAAGAGTCAATTACGCAACCGTACCCATAAATCAATAAAAAAAAAACAAATACGAATATAAATTATTTATTATTATAAAATTCTTAACAATATTAATAACTTAAATACATTAGCACAACAAATGCAATCACCGTTAATTACAATAGGGCATATTAAAATTAAAAAATTGGAAGACAATCAGCTGAATTTATTTTAAAAATCATAAAGCGCCATGTTCTTTCAACAAATAATGTCCGATCAGACGTTTTTGTATATCCGTTACACCACCATAGATTTGTGTACCTCTTGCATCTCTGAAAATTAATAACAATGATAAGAAAATCAATGATCAATATATCACATAACACAGTCAAGTCCAACACTAGTCAAGTCAAGGAGGAATTTACTTATATTAGCAAGTCGACAACAAATACTCAAAACACCAATATTTATTATTATTTGTCGTAGTGTGATACAAATTTGAGTAGCGCCATCTACCGGCCACTAGTAAAACTAAAACCTTAAACAACTTATGCAGGACAGTGATTATCAAACAAATGTAAATCTGGATCCGTGGATCTGATGTAATTTTAATTATTGAGAATTATATGACTTATGTTTTATTTATTATTTTATGTACAGGCTATGATTGACGAGTTTCTTGTGATATTCTTCTCGCCATACGCCTTTCCGAAGTCACGGCAGAGTCTAACGATGATCAAGCGCACGCCTTTAGTGCCTATGCTAATAAACGATTTTCATTTCATTTCAAATATACATATATACTTATTCAAACCGACCTGTAATGCCTTTCGGCAGCATAACGCGTCGACAACCCATTCCCTCCGAGTATCTGCACACAGTGATCACTGACAGCCTGCGCGTTCCTCCCAGCAACATACTTGGCCATTGAGCTGTTCCGCGTGTTAACATCGACCGCAGCCCTGTATGTCAACAGCCGCGCCGTCTCGACTAATATACACATCTCCGTCAAACGATCCTGGAATTTAAATTACTATGGCATTATAATTACCAGTGGTTCCCAAATATGACTTAACTCCCATCCATCTAATAAAAATTTCCAATCTTGGCAATTTCAGAAAAATTGCTGTATAAATATTAGTAATTCCCTCTAGTAGCGAGTGGCGGAACTAATCAATGCCGTCTTATTTGTTCTAATTGGAAAATACAAGCTTAACCAATATGAATGAAAGACTGTTCTATTAGCACATACGTACATATTGAACCCACTATAATAGAATTATTTTGCTTGGTTTAGTCATATCTTGGGATTTATATCTATAATACTTGTTATAGTAAAATATTTAAAAAAACATCTGTAGAATAAAAAACATTTTGAAACTGTAGTGTTGTCTACTCTCTATCAATTTAATCAGACTTTTCGAACGCTTTGCAGCTATTTTAACGATACTGTAAATGTATAGCTGCAAACCTTTCGAAAACAACTCAGAACTCGATAGTGAGCAGCAAAAATTCTGAACTAATTTTGAAAGTAATTATTTAATTTTATTTTCACCTTAACTGAAGGCAGCCTAGACAAAGGCTTTCCAAACGCAACCCTCTCTTTGGCGTACTCTATCGCTGTATCTAACGCCGCCTGCGCAATGCCTGCAAGAAAAAAAAATTTAGAAGGAAAAAATGTCCAGTCTATTCTCTTATATTTATTTATTTATTCATTGGGTCCACAAACAGGGCTGCAAAGCATTCAATCAGATTGTAGGCCCTATGCATAGTGCCTTATTCATATGTAAATTCCTATTGGAACACTTGTACTTGTCAAAAATTCTATTATACTTAATAATACAATAATATGCAGCAACAGATATAATAATATTAAGTACTAGATGTCATTTGTAGCTTAATTTAGAGTAAAATGGTTTGTTAATTAATATTCGTTTTATGTATGTTTTTAATTCTTAATCATTCAACACTTTAATATCATCTGACAAGTTATTATACAACTTTCGCGTTAGCAATTTTACATTTCACATCCCTATACATTTACAAAAGAAATCAGGGGCTACTATTTATACTAAAACATTTATCCACAAAGCTTTTATCTTAAACATATATGGACTAAAATATATATAAAAAAGTATAATATTCTTTTAAAAATATTACGAAGATGAAAGTACAGGAAAAGAAGTATAAAACAAAATCAAAAAGCATCTCTCATAGAAGAATATGAATATCAAAGAAGAAGAAGCTAACATTACACGTTAGATGAATCTCTTACTGATAAAAAAGCTTGGACATAACCAATATCATTTTATGTTTACCCTTAGGTATACAATAGGATGACAATGCCCCTATACAGCAGCTATTCTTCTACATCATAGTAGATTTATTATATATTATTATGACATTAGTATGTAAGTGGACAATGCCAGTATACAGCAGCTAAATCAAATTGATAATCATTAATCTCATTTATATTTATATTTGTATTGACGAGTAAAAGCGCTCTATTGGAGCCCATTTACTAAAAGCAAATAAATAAAATAAAATAAAAATTACAGGATCATACAGCCCATTTCTGATGGTACAGTTAGATGCTAGGTAGTTACCCCTACAGATCCAAGTAACCTATCCACATTATCTCAGATGAAGCATGACCATAAGCCAGGCTACTATATAAAGTTACTCTTACCCACAGCATGAGCTGCAATACCAATTCTCCCCCTATCGAGTTGCCCCATAGCAATCTTAAATCCCTCCCCCTTTTCTCCGACTAAGTAGTCTTTGGGTATTCGAACTTCCTCTAAGGTGACGTCACAGGACGTTATGGCCCTGAAATTAAAAGGTAAGTCTTAACCAAGCTAAAGTCACACCAAAGGCTGCTCGGACACTGAAAAGGTGTTACTGTGTCCTTGGAGTGTAGCAGAAACTTCTGTCCTTACCGCTATACCAAAAAAAAAGACTAAATTTTGGCATTAAATATTAACTTTGTAACACTACAACAATTTTAACGAATGGCAACACTGGGTTTTTCCAGGAGTGATGAGCAGGGTCTGCCATCTTGTTTTTTTAGCAGTGTGATATAGTTGTTTTACACTGTACAATGTTTACATGCTTGTTAATATTTATTTAATAAAATAATTGTTTTACAACTTTTCTTTAATTTTAGTTGTTATAAAATTTAAGATTTTAACAATTATTATTTTCGTTAATATTTAAAACTAACATTGTCTTCAATTATCTTGAGCATGCTGTCCTATCCCATAATTAAAATTTAATTCTGTTTGTAATAAAAGAGGTCCTTTTTATAATTAATGCTATGTTGTAGGGAGTCTGAATAAATAAATAAACTTGATACACCTACCTAACACCCATAAGTGGTTCCTTCTTTCCTCTGAACACACCTTCACTGGCCAATGGTACCAGAAAACCTGTTAAATATACTTTACATCATGATTGGATTTAAAATACTAAAAACCAGATTGAAAATATATAAGCAAGACATATCTGCACTGTCGATAAAGCAGATGCACTGTTAATAAAGCAGATACACTGTTCATAAAGCAGATACACTGTTCATAAAGCAGATGCGTTGTGGATAAAGCAGATGCACTGTCGATAAAGCAGATGCACTGTCAATAAAACAGAAGTACTATACTGCATATACTATACTCCAGCATACATTTCAGATGTAGTGCAGTCATATGTATTTAGAAGAAAAAAGTTTAAGGAGACATAATTAAATACAAGAATCGAGCTTTGCTTTGTTACTGATACGACCACTGGCATTATTTCAACGCCAAAATAAAAATTACAATAAAGCATATACAATGATATAACAAAATGTATCATTATAAGATAAATGACAACCTAGTGTGACTGAGATGATTGTGTTTTATAGATGATTAGAGCTAAGCAAGAAAGTACCAACTAACATTATATTGTACAAGCTATCACTGGCGGCTCGTCCTAAAGAGCGCTGGTGCAGTGCACTCCCACGAAAATTACAGAAGTAATCTATATTTCTTCATAATACATACTATCCTTACATTACATTCATTCTATTCTACTATGCCTATACAATAGTATATTATATTACCTATATCTACGCGTATATTTGGCGCCAAGTTGTAACGAGTGGAGCGCCAGCGATTGCGCTCCTATGAAACGAAGTTTAGTACGATTCCAAGCATTGTACTCAATGAGTGCGAAAGAGAAACATCGACTCAGGCCGACGCGTGAAACAAAAGATTTCGTATGAGAAATTAACCTAATCTGGATCACGCACGACGTTGCCATAAGATAAATGACAACCTAGTGTGACTGAGATGATTGTGTTTTATAGATGATTAGAGCTAAGCAAGAAAGTCCCAACTAACATTATATTGTACAAGCTATGATTGGCGAGTTTATCGTCATATGCCTTCCTGGAATTTCCATAGATTCTAATATGAAGACGTTTAATAATGGTATTGGAACTATCTCACATTAAAAACATATTATTAATGTAATAATTACCACATACAAGCCAGTCCCTTATGACGCAATGTGCTGTCGAGCGTCGCGAACACGACCATGGCTTGTCCCTCGATGGCCGACGTGACCCAACACTTTTTCCCATTCAACACCCAAAACTTGCCATCCTCCTTGGCATACGTTTTTATATTAGCTACATCACTGCCTGCCCCTGAAATTAAAGACTATTATACATCATAGACATTTAAGGGACCAAACTCCACAAACATTGGTATAAGCCAGCCATTCTCAAAGTGTGTTCCGCGGAACCCTAGGGCTAAAATAACGCAAAAAATACCTACCAAAGGGAGATTATAAGGTTACATCTAAATATTACATTGCAATATATGATTATTCATAAATACATATAAATCAGTTTTTTATAATTATATTAAGGCTTTTTCCTTCGCCAAAGAAGTTTGAGAATAGTATAAGCAGATACTTTTTAAGTACTGAACATAATTTTGACATTGTTAGGCGAATAGATTACGAATTCGATTTCTAGTTGAAACTAAAATTAATATCTGTGATTTCTTAATAAATTAAAAGTTCTTTATTCCTTATTACTTATATTTTAAAAGTTAAATATGATTTATAAATGCGAACTTAAAAATAAAAACGTTATATTTCTTAAATTAAAAAACAATTGAAAAACAAATGAACAACTGACAGCCCGTTTGAGCGCCAAAATTAGGCTTAGACATCGAATTCTGTCTGAACAATATTATTTCAAAAATAGATATTTGGTGTGTTATATAATATGGAAACAACGCCATCTAGTAAATAAAAAGCAAACTAAACCAACCTGGTTCACTCAACGCGAAACATCCTATAGATCCTTTCGTAAAATCACATAGGAACACTTCCTTTTGCTTTTCAGTGCCTCGTTTATTTATCAAATCAGCGTATAACATGTTATGAATGGAGACCACCATTCCGGTGCTCGCGCAGCCTCTCGACAGCTCCTCGACGCACACCGCTATCGACAGAAGGTCACTATTCAGTCCACCATACTCTTCACTAACTCCAGCGCCCATGAGGCCAAGGTTTGATATCTTTTTTATCTAAAAAACAAATTAAACAAGAAATTAGATCAAATAAAATTAAATTTAGAGGGATATTCTGTCTCTTTCTTACAAATGGTGTGTGAGAGAGAAGTCAATAACAAGATTTTAAAGTGCATATACCTACATTACTTTCTTTTATTATTTATTATGTAAATTATTAATTAATGAACGCTTATAATAATAATAAACCAATTTTAAATTTAATAAACACAATGACCCCAAATATAATAACCTAGACTAGTCCTCCACAGGACAAGAACATTTAAACCAATCAAGACCCAAAACAAAAACCATTTTCAGTCGTTGAAGCGAAGCCGGAGCGACAGCACGTATCCTGATGATGCCACGTGAAGTGGCGAAACGCGTCGAGACAAATTACTGAATGTTTTAGCGGGAATTATAAGCAAAATAATTTTAAATAATTTCCTTTAAAAACCATTTTATTTTAAAATATGATAAAGTATAATCAAACAATACATGGTTAGGTGGAAATCTTCCATCGGAGTCGCACTTAGCAGCACCAGGCTTCAAATACTCTTCGGTGAATGACCTGCACATTTGCTGCATTGCCGCCTGCTGCTCTGACAGCTGGTTGCAGAATCCACGACGACATTGTGACAGTAATTTGGTGCAATGTGCTGTGGGAGAAATTAATATGTCAGTTTGAATATACTGTATACAGGAAATAAGCCTTTTTGATGATTATGCAGTAGGCTGGTATAGGCTTTTTAAGTGGCAGAATTTCACTTTTTGTTCATAACTTTAGTATTTCAGGAATATGAAGCAAGCAGTGGCGTAGCGAGCGCCCGGTCAAATTATTAATGTCAATAAAATCCTAAATAAAATTGCGAAGGAAAAAAGTTAGATTTTCTTTTCAGACTTAATACATAAAATAGTAAATAACTTTAGTTTTTTTTTGACATGAAGGTTTTTTCTATAATTTCTTATTGGGCTGCTGCCCGAACACTCGACATTGGCAGAATTGTTTTGAATAGACATCTGAGGCCACTAATAAAAGAAGAAGAATAAAAAGATCTAATGCATAGATTTAAAATTTAAAAAAAGCTAACACCTAACTCAAGAGTGCAGTCCACACATTCTTTTCTTATCAAATATAAACAATGACAAAGTTTTTTTTATCAAATACACACTTGATATGACATTTATATAACTCTCAATGATATTTTTTTTCTTTATAGATAATTTAACATTATCGTTCTTCCTTTGCATATCATAAAAGCGTCGATCATTTTTATATGTTTATTATTTACATGATAATTCACTTTAAAATCTATTTATAGTCAAGTACTTATTTTACAATTTTGTACCTACCCACATTAACCCTTCGTCGGACGCCCCTCAAAAACTCCTTAGATCGGGCGCGGTGTGCTTGACAGGCTAATTGAGACAATTGATGATTACATTTTTTCTAATTAAATCTAAGATGAAAATCAATTTCAATCTTTTTTATTGGAATGTTTAGAAATAAATTTTATACAAAAGTTATAGATTTTTTTTTGTTTCCCCTTTAAATCAGACTAAAAACTAAAAGACTTCATAGAACCTATAATTGCTGTGCCTGTGAGATCGGCCGCGCCCGACGGAGGGTTAAAAAAGTAATTCAGAATACTTATAGGTACTAGTTTTTTATAATTACTAATTTTAAAACTACAAAGTTTGTATAATGTACAAATATGGAGTTGTTTTTTTTTAAGTTGGCCATGCCCCAGAGGTTGTAATCAATTTGTATAAGTGTAAAAACAAGAAGAAAACTTTATTCCTTTGCTAAAACTATATCATATGAATGTATTTCAAATCAATTTATTACTACTAGAGCCTGTACCCTCTACCAGGGGATGTCCAAAGGTTCTCAAATTTAAAAGTAGAAGATATTTTTAAAGAAACATTGTCTTTAATTAAAATTTTCCAAAAACAATCTTTCTATAGTCCTTCACATTTTAAATTCTAAATGATTTTATTTTTAAATAGTTTTTTTAATGAAGTGTTGACACTTTAGAAGGAAGTATTTGGACATCCTGAACACCCCCTTGATGCGTTCCTACCCTCTCTAAATGTTATGTATGCCACATACATACATACATTTTGTATTTTAAATGTGTATATTGTTAGTATCCTAATAATGCAATGGTTTCTGAGATACTCAATACAACAATGAAGCATCTACACAAGCAAACTAGGCACAATGACAACTTTAAATTGTTCTCCTGTGAAATTGTGACTTTGTAGATTCTACCATGATAAAATGACCCGGCGATATATGCAACTGTGCATCCAAGTTTACCTTAACACAAATTCACTAAGTTAAAAACAAGTTTTCTTTAAACTTTTTAAACTGTTTTAAATCAATTAGTCACATGATATAATTATTTAAATACAAAAGTACATTCAAAGTTTATTACTTAACTTAGACTTAACCAAATAACTAAAAACAATGTAGAACGTATAGCCTCATGAATTTAAAATTACGGTAAATAATAAATATCAATAAAAGTATACTTACATGCAAATTTAGTAGATTTTAATATAACTCCAGATACCATAGTTAAGTTTAATTAAATAATCCGTAATAAACAAATACAAGCCGCAATAGTTATCCGCACAAAACACGATAATGTACGATAATGGCCAAGGCCGAAATGCGTCGTTGTCCCCAATTCAATGATTGTTTTGGAAATGTAACGAAGACCGGTCTTTTTTGTTTTGATCAAAACTTTAAACAAATGTACTTGCACTTTATTATGTTAATAAAGAATTATTTAAAATACCGAAAAGAAATGAATAATAATTTTGCTTTTGATAATAAGAATAAATTATTAAATAATGAAATTCAAAACAGAAATAAAAAGTATGCGAAAACTTTCAGGAAAATAAATTTCTGAACTTAACATGATACATCAGTTAAAGGTGCACAATAAAACAATCTTATTATAATTCATTAAATTATTAAGTTATTTGAAAATATTGAGTTAACAAAGATTTATATGTTTATCGTTAAACAGTTTTTTAAAAGTAAAAATGAATACTAATAGAATTTGAAAATACCGATTGTTTCCGAACGAAACTGTAACTATCGCGAAGTTTAGTCTAAAATCTCTTTTTTAATTTTATTTAAATGCAAAGAAAAGTAAATGTTATCCAAATATTATTATAATTGTAATAATAATTAAAATTTTGTAAGTGATATGCGGGGTTAGGAGACTCCCACATGTTGGCAACACTGCGTGACAGATGTCAACACTCAACCTGCTGTTTGGTGACCGTTTGTTTGTTGATAAAGTAATTATTTTAGCTTATAAAAGCGTGTATTGGAGTTGTTCCAGTTAAAATTTAGTTTTAATTCCTTTATATGATTTTGTCAATAAAACTATAGCAATTAACGTATACAAAGAATATTATAGTGATGACTTCGATTTTCGATCAATACGAGCAAGCTTCCCAAGTTTCTCAACGCCCGCCTCCGGCACCAGAACCCATGACATCTTCTGGATATGTAAATATGCAACTGGAGGACCATTCACCTATGTTCTCGAAGCAAAAAATGAAGTTAAATCCATCTGATTTGATAACACACGCAGCCATATCCAGTGACTACATGGTGCTTGCCATGGCCAATGGAAAGTTGTTTAGGATTGATTTGAAGAAACCTGATCAAAATGAAGGTGAGAATGCAATATAATTCATATGAAATAATTTATTTTCCCATTAATAATATATTTAACTTTTATTCACAAAGTTACACTACATTTTATTCATTACAGAGATTACATACACAAAATACTCCCAACCCAACACAAAACTAACCGGGCTCTTTCTCGATCCACTCGGTTATCATTTGCTACTCGCATTTACTCCACGGAACAAGGAAGCGAGCCCGGAACTTATTTACTTGAACAGACGAACAACAAAGCTCAAGCCTGTGAGTAAATCTCGCAACTACGAGGTCACAGAAGTGGGTTGGAACTATGATAACTTATCGGAGAACACTACTGGACCAATTTTGTTGGGAACGTCTCAGGGACACATTTTGGAGATGGATATAGAAGCTGAAAGTGACAAGATGTTTTTGTCTGGACAACAATATTGGAGACAGGTATGTGTCATAGCAGTTCAAGAGTTATATTAATCCATATAGATTTGGCTAGGGTGTGACTTTGCCACCCAAACAACTATAATAATAATAATACTTTATTCACAATTTATACGTATATACATAAAGAATTCACCGCCTGTCCTGTGGGACCGATCAACAATCTGATTGACTATATAAAAATTGGGCACACTAGGTTAAGTAGAATAGGTGGAAGGGAATTTCTGATAAGAAATACATACAATACATAGGTTTAAACATAAATACAGAAACAATATTATAGAAATTTAGGTCTTTCTATGACTGACAAAGGAGGACTGTCTCAGTTTTGTCATAATTTAGAGTAAGGAGGTGTTGTTTTGTATCCCATAGCTTAACAAGACTTGTGCAACATGCAGGTTAACATGACACCACTCTTGTTACATTGCCTACTTTTAAACTAATCCAGAAACATAATGATCTCTCTTCACACATGTTAAACTTACAAGGCTGGGTTTACAGTACTACTTATTTATGCATCATAGTCTTCATTTGTTGGGTTAGGTTAGGTTTTGCAAGGGCCAAAAGGTGGCAAAATAAATTAAAGACAGGCAGCACTTATGATATTAATGTAATACTTACATTATGTTTGAGCTTCAAGCCAGAAAAATAACCAAAATATATTATAACTAGAGATGTTCCCATTAGTCGGTAAAGCCGACTATCCGGCCACTATCGTAGTCGGCGACTAATCGGTAAAAAGCGCCAACTATCCGGCTTCTTACTTTGTGTCTATTTCTCAATAAAATGTATGTGTTGCTTTCTTGTAAAGAAAATATATTGATGACATTTATCAAACAAAATTAGTATCTTAATTAAAAAACAAATCAACATAATATTTAATGACATATATTGCAATACTGCGTGATAATATTTGAAACTATCGTCAAACTAGTGAGCTGTAAAACTCAAAAAACTTTTTTTGTTATTTATATTTGTCCACATGTCAGTAGTGACTGAAATTGCAGCGAATCAGCTGTAAATGAAGTGTCACGGGAATCTCCTAAACCGTAGTCGGCTTGGCCGATTAGTCGGCCGACTAGTCGGCTTATTTACAACCGAATAATCGGCTAGTCGGCCAAAGTCATAATCGGCACATCTCTAATTATAACTTATTCATGGGCTGCAAGTGTTGCTGACTGCTGCTCTAAGTTTGTGCTTTGTATGTATTTTCTATTGTGTTTATTTTAAATCCAATTTTAATATTATTAGATTTTATTATATATTTTTTTTACACAAGCTGCCTAGTTACCTACCACTATACGGAGGAAGGGAAATTGATGGATTGGTAAGTTGCTTCGTCCCCTCTTACAGAAAGAAAAATTTTACTGCTTGCATAGTAGCATTTTTTATAACATATACTGCATTATCCTAGGTTCACTTTCACGTGCGTGTCTTGAAGTATATTTTACACTCTTGGAAGAAAGAATATTAAAAAAAAATTAAAGTTATAAAATATTTTTTCTTACTTACTTAATTAATAGTAACTGATATAAAGGCTTTTAAATTAAATATCTCTTTATTTTCAGTAATGCGTTATGTTTCAGGTATTCGATATTGGTAAAGGGGAGGAGACGCCCATTACAGGAATACAATTTCATAAAATTAACAAAACAACAAAATACTTCATATTTGTAACGACTCCAAAGAGGCTGTATCAGTTTATTGGACATGCAACATATTCGGATGAGAAACCCATGTTACAGTCCATATTTAATAACTACTTGAACGTACCTGAAACTGGGTTTCAGGATATACAGTCAAATCTTAAATATTCCAAGTTGCAGTTTGCGTTTGACAAGAATAATGTGCCCAACACGTTTGCTTGGCTTACGGAGCCTGGTATATTTTATGGACAGGTGAGATTCTATAATTTTATACATATATATATATATATATTTCACCTAGAATATTATACAACTAGTCCAGAAAGTTGGCAATACCGATTACTTCAAAAAAAGAAAGACAAAAAGACAAAAAACCAATATGTGTATGTTTTACTAAAAAAAATTGTTTTAAATGACAAAGTAATACTGAAAAGTTGGCTAAATAGGATTTTGTTTTTGTTCTGCAATTGAAGGGGATGACGAGAAGTCTTAGTTCACAAATTCTGCATCATAGATTCATTAGGGACATCTAACTGAACACTTTTCATTCCTGGCTTGCTGTCATCTTACAGTTTGGTTCGTGTAAAATATTTTTTTTTTTAAATTTCAGCTCGACCCAACATCACAACAAAACTCCAACTCGCTTTTCACTCAAGGGCAATTAATAAACTACCCGCCAGATCCAATCAGACGCGACGTGGCACCGTTAAACTTCGTCATAACCGATTTTCATGCATTAATTTTGTTTCCGGATAGAATAAAAGTTATATCACTCCTAAACCAGGAGTTAGTGCATGAAGATTTTTTTTCGGAAGCTAATGGTAAACTCAAAACGATTATCAAAGATACTAAAAAGAGAACTATATGGGCCGTGACAGACAAGACTGTGTTTAGATATAAAGTTGTGAGGGAGGAACGGCATGTGTGGAGGATTTATTGTGAAAAAGGCCTCTTTGATCTGGCTAAAGAGTACAGCAATAATAACCCGGCGTTTATTGATATTATTAATGTAAAAGAAGCTGAATTGTTGTTCTCGAAGGGTGAATTTGAGAAAAGCGCTGAAGTGTTTGCGAACACGCAGAGCAGCTTTGAGACGATCTGCCTGAAGTTCCTTGAAACTGATCAAATTGATGCTCTGAAAATTTATTTAGGGAAGAGACTGGAAGCGTTGGCTGATGACGAGAAGACCTTGACTTCGATGGTAGTGATATGGCTGACGGAGTTGTATTTGTCACAGTTGTCTCAGCTGCGGCGTTCGGGGCAGGAGGAGGGGGAACGATACCACAAGTTGCAGTCGGATTTTGAAGTGTTTTTACTTCAACCAAAAGTGACTAAATGCATGCAGCATGTGAAGATGGTTATTTACGATTTGATGTCATCGCATGGTGATAAGCACAATTTAATAAAGCTGACGCTTTTGAACGAGGACTTTGAAAATGTTGTCGCTCAAAACATCTACAGGAAAGCGTATTCCGAAGCTTTGGAAACATTAAAACAGTTGAAGAAGCCTGATTTGTTTTACCAGTTTGCTCCGATTTTGATGGCTGAATCTCCTAAATTGACGGTCAATGTTTTGATATCTCAGGGTCAGAGATTGACTCCTTCGAAGTTGTTACCAGCTTTTCTGTCATGTGAAAATGATGAGACACATGCGGATGAGATTGTAAGGTAGGTTATTATTGTATTTCTCTATACCAGCGGTTCTCAAACTTTTTTAGCTAAGGAAAAAGCCTTAATATAATTATAAAAAACTGATTTATATGTATTTATGAATAATCATATTGCAATGTAATATTTAGTTGGAATATTTAGATGTAACCTTATAATCTCCCTTTGGTAGGTATTTTTTGCAGTATTTTAGCCCTAGGGTTCCGCGGAACACCACTTTGAGAATGGCTGGTCTATACGTTAATACTGTTTTTAATATATAATTTGTTTTCAGATATTTAGAATTCATGGTGCAGAATTTCAACATCCAAGACAAGGCCATTCATAATTACTTATTGACATTATACACTGAGAACGATACAGCGTCTTTAATGAGATACTTGAATAGGCAAGGAATGGATATATCACATGTACATTTTGATGTACACTATGCTTTACGGTTAGTCTTTTCTTCTGTTTTTCAAATGTAACAATACCCTATTTCAGGGATACTTACTACTTGCGTGAGATTTCAAATACATATAATCAAAAACCTAAACTATTCAGTTTATTTTGCCTCAATCATTACTGTACTTAAATAATTCACTCATGTAAATTAAACATTATGTAGTAATAATAATAATAATAACTGTTTATTGCACACATTATGAGAAAATAAAAATAAAAAACAATAGGCGGCCTTATCACTGAATAGTGATCTCTACCAGGCAACCAACCTTTAGATAGTAAATCGCGAATTTAATTGGGGTTAAGGGTGCAAAAAAAAACAAAATATAATAATAATATATACAAATGAATAATAAAAATATTACAAAAAATATACATAAATACATATACTACTAAAATAAGAATAAATATATAATTAAAAAATAATCATAATAAATAAATAAAATAAAAAAGTGACAATAATAACACAGACAGTTTTACAGTGAGAGATAGTGTTCACGCAATAACTTCTTAAAGACTGCGATAGAAGGCGCACTACGCACAGACAACGGCAAAGCATTCCATAGTTTGGCGGATTTGATAGTAAAGTTTAACAATAAAATAAATCTGCAAAAATGATATAATTAAATGGAGATGCATCTGTTTGAATATGTGGGTATTTTTATTTTAAAATTACCCACATAAAAATAATTGTATTGTGGTGTGTTTTCTTTGCTTAATGTGCTATCTATGGGCTGAGACCTTTGCAGTGGGCTTATCACGAATTTAGTCTGGCTTTCGAATCGAGCTGTCACAAACAAAACGGATCCGTTAGCAATCGGGATCATGAATTTTTACTAACGACTAACGAGCACCAGCAATCTATCAAATGAACGAAAGATCGAGACGTTCGAAAATTAACAAAAAGTATGTAAAATATTGTAGTTCCAAATCCGCACGCGGTGGCGCTGCTCAAATTTCCATACAAATCGCTTGAAGCGAAGTCGGTTTGAAAGTCAGACTAAAATTCGTGATAAGCCCACTGAAAGCAAATAACGCCGTCCGACCTGGATCCAAGATGATCATGTTTGGAAGCTCAAATATAGCTATTCTTATGGCTACTGCCTATTACTTATAATTCTTTTTTTTTTCAGTTTATGCCGCGAAAAGAAGTTATCGGAGGCGTGTGTGAAGTTATCAGCACTCCTTGGTTTGTGGGAGAGTGCCGTGGAGTTAGCGTTGGAGGTAGACGTGACGTTGGCTAAGAATGTGGCTAACATGCCTGATGAGGAGCCTGAATTACAGAAGCTGCTGTGGCTTAAAATTGGTATGTGTATGGTGCAATATATTAACATTATATATGTGTATTATTATATACTTCATTATGTATATATATATGTTTCTTTCAGCTGAACATGTAATAAGTCACAATCAAGACTTGAAAGAGGCGATGAAGTTCCTTCAGGAGTGTCCGTTCATTAAGATTGAGGATATTTTGCCGTTTTTCAGCGATGTCATAACTATTGATCACTTCAGGGAGCCTATCTGTGAATCTTTGCAAGTATGTTAGATTACATCTGTTGTAAGGTGTTTACTTTGAACTAAGGCTTCCAATCCCGCAGCAAGGCAAATTAAACAATAACAGAATTAATCAACATAACTCCCTATTTATTTTTACTATTCGCATGAGATCAATCAATCAAATTACACTGTCTAATTATCACAGGATACAGAAACAATACCGAAAAAAAAACAAAATCTATCAACTAAAAAAATATACTAAATTTAAAAAAACTGAATGTTGACAGAAGTTTTTATGATGTTAATTACGACGCGAGAGGTCGTCTGCATGCTTCTTTCCAATCCCGCAAATAACGCACCCGTAATCCCGTAGCACGCGGGATTGGAAGCCCTACTTTGAACCAATGTGTATATATTGTTTTTTCTTATATTTATTATCAGTCAGTGCACTTTTATTAGAAGATTAGTTTAGCAGTGTGTCAATGGGATTATCACCACTGGACCTGTAGATCTGGAAGTAGTTGGACTCGCCGTGACCTGTTAATTGCTATGATCGTTATTGTAAAGTTTATTTTTATTTCACAGGAATACAATAATCAAATTGAAGAGTTGAAAGGAGAAATGGATGAAGCAACGCGCTCTGCTGAATATGTAAGTATAGGGATTGTAATGGAGTGGGTGTTAGTATGCCAATTTGTCATCGAGAGGTCTCTGAGATTTGGTGATAATGTTAAAAGTAGATGTTTAAATATTACTACAAATACTTCTTAATGTTATCTTTCAATTTGGTTTTTGTTTTTTATGTATTTTTGTAATTTTATTAGAAGTGTAGTATCTATCCCTTTATCACCTTGAGCATGCCGTCCTATCCTATAATTAAAATTTTTTTTAGTTTATATAATAGTAGTCATTTTTATAATATGTAGTTGTAATGTAATTTTGTAGGTAGGATTTATAAATAAATATTTACTGATAATAAAGCTTGGACATAATCTATGTCATTTTATGTTTACCCTTAGGTATACAATAGGATGACAATGTCCCTATACAGCAGCTATTCTTCTACATCATAGTAGATTTATAATATATTATTATGACATTAGTATGTAAGTGGACAATGCCAGTATACAGCAGCTAAATCAAATTGATAATTATTAAATTAATAAATTTATTTCATTTATATTTGTATTGACGAGTAAAAGCGCTCTATTAGAGCCCATTTACTAGAAGCAAATAAATAAAAAAATAAATTGTGTTACAGGGTCGATGAGTTTTTAAATTATTATTATTATTGTATTCGTTTCAGGTCCGTGCGGAGATCCAGTCGTTTCGTAACCGCAGCGTCATAGTGAACGTGTCGGACGTGTGCGCGTTATGCGACATCGCTTTGTTGTTGAGGCCGTTCTACTTGTTCACATGCGGACACAAGTTTCACAACGATTGTCTATGCACTGAAGTTCAGCCAACGTTGAGTATGTGTTATTCATAATTAATTGTTTCAGGAGTTACTTTGCGGAAGTCCGTATTAAAGGAAATTATTTTGCTTATAATTCCCGCTATAATTTTCGATGAAGGAAAATAATCTATTAATACAGGCGCGTTAACCACTGCGCGATAGAAGCTATGTTGACAGGACTATCCCCTTTGCTAATTCCAATGTAACTCACAGGTGCAGCCCGTAAGAGCAAGCTGGCGAATCTACAGAAGCGCCTGACTTCGCTGACAGAGGTGGAGCTGTCGAATCCAACGACGAACGGTCTCACGCAAAGAGATCAATTGCGGACAGAAATAGACAATATAGTCGCAAGCGAATGCATATTTTGTGGAGAATACATGATACAGTGCATCGATAAGCCGTTTATAAGCGATGAAAATTGGGATAAAATCATGAAAGATTGGGAGTAGCTTTATTTATTCAGACATATATTTATTTAGCCTGTTTTTAGCTTATATTACTGTGATAATCTTTATTTTATATATTAAATATTATTTTTAATGAGCTTGTTTTCTTTAATTTTTAGTTAATTAAAATAGCACTTTCAGATTTATTATTTTGCATTGAAAAGCCAACCCTGCCTTGCAACCGAGGTACATCACTAGTTACATATTCAATCTTAAATTACTTTTGTATTTCGAATTCCTTTTTTGAACTATAGGTATATTTAATAATAAAAAAATCTTCAATAAGTTTCGGAAATATTTAATCAAAAGTAAAGTGATATAAGAATTTAAGACAATGAAAAAAAATTTAAAATCAAAATAAAAGTCACACAACATTGAAGACGTAGTTTATTGAAAAAATCTGTTATCACATAAGATAAACAATAAATTAATTAAATAATTAAGTAGGATCGTAAATAATTTACAACAATTTCAAATCCCGTGGAGTTTGCTTAGAATGTTTAAATTAAAATCAACAAATTCAAACATCATAACAAATAATACTAGTGTCGCATAGTGCATAATATCTACAATCGCATCAGCTGCACTAAATTATTGACTAGCTATGGCAGCACCGTCCACCTCCATACTTTGAGAGTCATTCACTTTGTCACCATCCACACTCGCCTCCCCCGTTTTCTGCTCAGCCTTCTCCTTGTTCTTCTTTGCTTTGACACCTTTCTTAGGAGTTTTCTTCTCCTTCACTTCAGTAACTGAGGGTTGAGTCTCACCTTCAGGCCGTGTATTAGGCTCCTGTGGCGCTTTCATCGTTTCTTCTTGTGGTGCGTCATTGGGCTTCGTCTCCTCTTGGACGGCTTCTGTCGTTGAATTATCTTTGGTTTCTTCTTTTATTTCTTCTCCGTTCTCTATTGCACCATTCTCGGGTTGTTTATTATTCATCTCTACATCTTGTGCGGACGCGGTGCCTTTTTCCGCTTTGGCTTCTAACACTGCGATGCATTTTTCTATACATTTGATCGCCTCCTTGCGCGCCTGCCGTATGTTCTCCTTACCCTCAGTTTCTATATTATCTAACTTAATGAGGTTCCTTGTCAGCATCTCATCGAGAAATAAATATTTTTTATCAGACTTGACACCCTGGAAGTTCTCCACATCATTCATCAGATTGAGAACATCAGTTTGAATGCTAAGAATTTGTGTAATGGGATCTTTGGGTGAAGATTGAGATTTTTGCTCTTGTGGTGGTGCTTGTTGCTGAGGTGGCGCCTGGTGTTGCTGTGGTGGTGGTGCCTGGTGTTGCTGTGGTGGTGGTGCCTGGTGTTGCTGTGGTGGTGGCGCCTGTCTCTGCTGTGGTGGCACTTGTTGCTGTTGTTTAGGTTGTTGCTGCTGAGGTCTATGTGGTTGGGGCCGTGGCGGATGTGGTTCGGCATGAGTCTCATGATGTACTGGGATTTTCACAAATTCATCATGAGACCGCGGTGATTGTGAGCGTTGCGGAGAAGCGCCGCGAGCGAAGGCCGACTGCGGGTACACTTTCTGCTGGACGAACGGCTGAGGAGATGCACGGAATCCTTTGTTGAAGGGTGTTCCGAACGAACGAGAGAAGTTGGACGGATGATGAAATTCGTCACCGAAATACTGTTCCCTCTCCATTTGCGGCGGTGACGAAAAAGCGGGCTCGGCTGGACCGTGAGCTGGCCCGTGGTCCATCGACTTATTGATGACGGGCTCATCTCTGCCCTCTACGAAAATAGGTATATGTCTAACATTGGAGTGTTGTTGCTGCTCGTGTGTGGGTTCCTGTTGCTGGTTCATGTTGTGCTGCGTTCTGGCTTCAGGAGGCGCGGACATTGAGCGAGGGCTTCTATCTTCATCAACCGCGGCACTCTTCTGACCGAGGTCCACAGTGTTCCTCAACCCGTACTGAGGGATTTGCTGATGCTCTTGTTGTGGCGACACCGTCTCTTGCGGCGGCACTGTCTCTTGCTGCGATTGCGTTTGCGTTGGGTTATCCTCAGTCTGTGTCGAGGTGGTATGTTGTTGGTGAGTCTGTGGAGCTGCTTGCTGCTGTTCTTGGGGGTCACGTGGCCCGAAGCGTCGGTTCCAATGCGACGGGAAATGTCCACGGAATTCTGGAGGGATATCGTTAAAGGGGAAACTGTCGAAATTTTCAAAGCCGCCAAACTCTGTAAAAGAATTAAACAATATCAGAGCATAATTTTAAGAATAATAAGTAGGTAGTGATGACAATGCCCCTATACAGCACCTATTCTTCTACATCATAGTAGATTTATTATATATTATTATGACATTAGTATGTAAGTGGACAATGTTAATATACAGCAGCTAAATCAAATTGATAATTATTAATTAATAAATATATTTCATTTATATTTATATTTGTATTGACGAGTAAAAGCGCTCTATTGGAGCCCATTTACTAAAAGTAAATAAATAAAGAAAAAAAAAATTAGTCCACCACTGATAATAGTCAACATAATCTGTCGTACCGGGCTAGTAACAAATATCCCACTTATGACTAGAATTCTTAGATAGCAAATATGAATATAATTACCGTCTCCACTTTGCTGATCGCTAGGTCTCCGCTTCCGCGCCCAAGTGGATGGCCGCGCTCGTAATCGGGCCGCTATGTCTGGATGTCGCGACGCAAGATCGCTCCACGCACTCGAACCTTCTTCCTCATCAAACGGAAAGCCACGCTGTAACAAAACAAAAATACCACTATCTTATACTGCAGCCATTCTCAAAGTGTGTTCCGCGGAACCCTAGGGCTAATATACTGCAAAAAATACCTAACAAAGGGAGATTATAGGGTTACATCTAAATATTCCAACTAAATGTTACATTGCAATATGATTATTCATAAATACATATAAATCAGTTTTTTATAATTATATTAAGGCTTTTTCCTTCGCCAAAAAATTTGGGAACCGCTGTTATACTGTGATAAATTTGAATTAATGAAAACAGACAACACAATTATCTCAATTAATTCATGAATAATTTGGCACAAAAAAAGTCTGCCGTATTACGTAGAGGTACACAAACTTATTTCCATGCCTCCGACCATATAAGGCAAGGACGTGTGGGGCGCCAGACCGCGGCCTTAAGATATTAATTTTCCGTTAGCGAACATTCGATTAAAGCCTTGCAGTTAATGGTGAGCAGGGTTCACATAATCTCCGAGAAAATAAAATTAAACAACATTTTAAAAAAGGAACTAAAATTAAAAATAGAAAGTTACGAAGAACTTGCTTTAAAAGTTACTTTAGGAGTAGGTATTAGCAGTATACATGGTCGTAGCCAGCCATGGGCTCAGGGTTTGGGGTCAGCAGTCTGAAATAATATGTAACTATTTACCACGGTTAAATTTTTTTGTGTCGACTGACGACTGTCTAGTCAGATATTAAGTATTGTAGCTAGTACCTAGATAATTAAGTTTCTTAGGTTTAATTAGGTACCTTATAGGACAGAGCCAGGGTGGGTCAAGAGCCATGGTGCTATATATGATCACTAAAAGCATTTATTATTATTATTTACTTTTAGTAAATGGGCTCCACTAGAGCGCTTTTACTCGTCAATACATATACAAATATAAATGAAATAAATTTATTAATTTAATAATTATCAATTTGATTTAGCTGCTGTATACTGGCATTGTCCACTTAGAAATTAATTCCAGATAAGTAATTCCAGACAACGAACTGTTATAGGAGAAACAGTGTTAGTAGCTGGTAATACAAGTATTGGGAGATATGGTACATATACTTAACATGACCAATGACAGCAAATCACGAAGATGCGTTTTTAAACATGAAGTATGGTCCTTGAGTGAGAGGAAAACTTTAATCCGTCCCAAATAAGGCTTTTATTAGCACAGTTGTACCTTTTAATTGGACTGATTCATTTCCGTTAATCACAACATGCCGATTCAATGAGCGCAACACGCGATTTTAATAGTGCAAGCGTGAGTTATTATTGTACATATACCACTATAAAGCAGCGGTTCTCAAACTTTTTTGGGGACGGAATATTTCTTTATTAATGTACCTAACTAATATTATTTTAGTTGGATCCTAAACTTTAGGAATATTTAGATACATTTTATTTTCATCTGCAACCTTAAGGAGGCTCCCTTTTATTTATTTCTTTACTTAACAATACAGAGTAAGTAAGGAGATGGCGGCCCTATCGCTAAGAAGCCATCTCTTCCAGGCAACCAACTTTGTAAATATAGAGCAATGCAGAAGAGAAATAGCGAGAGGTACAAATTGATACAAATATAGATAAACATATGAACTACACACCATGTTACATGGATACATACATAAGATAATAATGACGATAATAATACTATAATACATAAATACTTTTAGTAGGGGGTATTTTAAAATTATTTTCGCTCATTCCCTAGTTCCAATTTAGAAATACATTCTACATATATATATATAAATTTTCACAAAGACGATCTCTGTTGTATGACAATAGCGTGAGAATATATGTGTAGCAGACTTACATCCGGTTATATGGTTTATCCCAAACCAAAGTAAATATTGATATGGCAACAATCCATTTACGGCTGCGACGAATGTGTTAATCGCGTGTAATTTTCAGAATTGATTTTTTTAAATATAGAAATTGCTAGAATATTCTACTATATCTTATCTCTCTTTCTAACATAGGATTTTCCTTTTCTCAATACTTTTATGTCATTATTCCCAATTTGAATATATATTCAAATATCTAATTAAAAGGCGTTTTCCGGCTTAATTTGACATGTAACAGACATCATCGTTTCGAAGCGATCTTAACAGCTCTAGGTTTGAGCCTAACATACTGAATTTTTAAATTCCCGGTAAAAGAATTTGCATTATGTCAATAATGTCAAAAATATTCAGGGAATTAGCGAGGATAATGTTATTATTTTTGCTTTTTATACTCATAAAAGGACAGGGTTATCTTAGTTTGGGGTCAGGGCATTGTATTTATTACATGTATTTCAAATAATAATAATATTTTTTGCTAACATTTTTTTTACATTGATATCTTATTCGATAAGAGTTTTTTTTTGACACGAGGGTTTACGTGTGCATAAAAATTGTATAATTTCTTATTGGGAGACTGTCTAAATACTCGACATTGGCCAGAATTGTCTTTATTAGACATTAATAAAAGAAGAAGTAGACATTGTATGTAACTACCCACATCTTAAAAGAAGAAGAAGAAAGAGACACACCGGACGATTGATTTGTGTGATATTACTTTGCTATTCTTCTCTGCTGTCAAATTAATCCCCAACCGCGATTAGTTCACTTTACAGCTGAGAGAATTAAGGAAGATCTAGTACAGGATTTATTTCTATCCAAAAATACATAAACGCGCACTTTGTTATATAACACGTTGATGGATCCGAACGGTGACTTCATGCTGTGGGTATAAAAACGTGTTCTATGACGTCACTCGAGCCAGCTTCAATCCGAACTACGACACACAATATTTACAGTCTAAGAATGTTAGATATTTGAAAAATTCGAGTGATTATTTTTAGATCATGATTCTTATTTATTTATTTAATTAGGTCTGGCAACAGACACAACTATCAAACATAAGATTAAAAGAAAAACAACAAATAACTTAAAGGAAATTTCAAAATTATTTTGCTTATAATTCCCGCTACAACATTCAGTAATTTGTTTCGACGCGTTTCGCCACTTCACGTGGCATCATCAGGATACGTGCTGTCGCTTCGGCTTCGCTTCAACGACAGTCGTTGAACAAATTATTGAATGTTGTAGCGGGAATTATAAGCAAAATAATTTTGAAATTTCCTTTAATATGGATTTCCGCAAAGTAACGCCTGAGACAACTAATTATAAAACAAATAACTTATTATATGTAAGGCCTAGCAGCGCCAGACACGAGTTCAAGTGCCAAACCACTAGTCATATGTGAAATTCACTCCTCACCACGTTTTAACTTTTTAATAGTGAGCATAGTGCAATCAAACAGATCCAAAGACGTGCTGTATCGATTGTAGATATCTGACATACGGTGTAACTTATAAGTAATAGCGGGCAAGGTGTTCTTTTAAAACCTTAGTATTCCCTGAAACATCATAATTACTCGATGTGGTTTAACTTGTTATCCATACAATGATACACTCTATGTAACATCACACCCACTCTAAATAACGACAACAATACATGTCATTATTAACACTAGATTTACCAGAGCAGTCAAAATGACTGGTCTTGCAAGATCAAATTAAAATTCCTGCTGCATGTAACATTTTCTTTCTGTAATGATATTTTATATCTTTTAGTTTTGGTAGAAATAGGTATATTTAAATGGCTGGTAAATCTAGTGTTAAGCAATAAACAGTACTTTCTAAGTTACAGAAATTAATACTGTTTAACTTACTAGAATAATTTTTTACTGAATTTAATGTTGTATAATTATTTACCAATTTTTTATTTTAATTAAAATTCGGTTATATTTTTGTTAATTATTTCATATATAGGCTATGATAGACGAGTTTCTTGTGGTCTTCTTCTCGTCATACGCCTTTCCGAAGTCATGCTAGTCTGACGATGAGCAAGCCGCACGCCTTTAGTGTCTATGCTAATAAACTATTTTCATTTCATTTCATAGTAAAATAACGACAACTCTCAATAACGCTATATAGTATAATTGCCTATAGTATAATAATATAGGCACAACAAAGAGTGGTAGGCAGACTGATGATGGCATTAGCCCAGTATGCCGTCCCGGGGAAGTACCACCACTTTCAAGCGGAACACCCGTGAAGTGACCTAGTCGCGTTTCGGGATCAGCTTGGAAGTAGCCGGGATAACGAGAGGAGTGTGCCCTGTTAATTTGGACAGAGCACATTCGTCTCCTCAAGCCGGCATAGTAGGGTCGACTGTTGCGCGCGGGCATCTGTATGTGGTAACAGTTGTCTATGCTCATGGACTGCACTCTAGCTTAACATCAGGCGGAGTGTGGTCATATGCTGGGCTATCAATAAAAAAAACATAAAAAAAAAATGAGCAGTCCCTTAAATGTCGCTATATAGAGTTTTCACTGTAGATCTACCAACATCTTCAGTATGGTATATAACCTTTTATCGCGTAATCATTATAAAATAGCTTATCAACAAAGATGCCTATTACAGGGAGCTCATTACAACACTAATCATGGATGCCTGGCTCACGTGACGTCACGCCAGTTCAATGACAATTGCTAAAAACTAGCTATTCAAAATAATAGAATAGATTATTAATAATTACCGAAAAATAAATATATTTTTAGTCTATATAGAAAGGGATATTGTTAGCAATATGCTACATTGCAGAGGTCATTCTGAGAATTTGACAGATGTATAAAACCCATATTTCTTAAATGTTAGTTCAGATTATGTTAAATTGGACTTTACAATATACATATATATGTTAAAATATATTGTATATTATTTTAAACAAATTCTAATATGAAAAACCTTCCATTATTTTAAAAGACCACTATTACCAACTTAAACATGAATTATAATCCAACGAATCGAGAAGCCTAATCTAGCCT
>JAPWLS010002053.1:0-81785 GCA_028551675.1 Tineola bisselliella | reverse complement strand
TGGACGACGACACGAGAAAAGATGGGTGGCCATCATGGCTTTACGGCGCATGGCAGCCAGGAGAGGATGGCCACAACAAATTTGGAGCGACAACGCCACATGCTTCCGAGGAGCGGACGCCGAGCTACGGGCAGCATATAAAGAGTGGGCACCAGAGCTGCGAGAACACGGGATGCTAAACGGGATGGAATGGCACTTCATCCCGCCGGGAGCACCACACATGGGCGGCTGCTGGGAGCGGTTTAGTGCGGTCAGTCAAAGCAGCACTAACCGCAACGCTGAAGGAAAGACATCCGAAGGAAGAAACTCTGCTGACGTTGCTGGCTGAGGCAGAACACTGCGTCAACGGAAGACCGTTGACCCACGTTCCGGCGGACACCGAAGACCCAGAGGCATTGACTCCGAACCATTTCCTCATCGGGTCATCATCCGGAACACCAACGACGGGGCCGGTCCGCGAGACCGACAAAGCAGCATGGAGGAAGGCGCAGGCGCTAGCAGACATGTTCTGGCGGAGATGGCGCCGGGAATACCTACCGACCCTAGCTCCACGGGGCGGCGGAGGAAATGACAGGAAGATGGAGGAGGGAGATCTAGTACTGATGATCGATCGCCTTTTGCCGCGCAATGTATGGGTGCGCGGAGAGGTGATCCGAGTGTTCCCGGGACCGGACGGCAAGGTGCGAGTAGCGGAGGTGCGAACCAAAGGCGGGATCTTCAGACGGCCGGTACGCAAGCTAGCCGTGATACCGGTGAAGAGCGACGGGGAGACGTCGCTGGGGGGAGAATGTTAAGAATCGGGACGCATGCAAATTGTAAATATTAAATATAAGATAGGCAATGCGTCCCGCTTCTCCCCCACGGCCAGCTCGGTACACCCGCGAGCCTCTATCCCCACCACGCACCGAGACAGAGCGCGCTACTCCCGCACGCCGAACAAAGGAATTGGCCACGCCCACCAGAGAGAACGGGATACGACAGCGTGGTCCTACGCCGCCAGCGGGCGTATAAAAGCGCGCCGCTGGCCCAGAGAAAGGCAGTATCGATCGGAAACTTAACACGAGAAGACATACGAACTGAAGACTGAAAAATACCATCGATTGCTGAAGATTATCGCCGTTTATGAAGATCGTCGTTTACAAAGAAAATCGCCGTTAGTGAAGATTATCAACGTTGCGAGAAATTCTTTGTGAATAAAACCTCAAGAAGAAACTACGTCTATCATTATTACAAGGAGACCATACAGTCCACTGTCCCGATTCCCTACAACTAGAACTAAATGACCGGATGACTTGTGCATGCAAAGTATTAAATATAATTCAATAAATTGATTGTAGAATTGTAAATAATAGAATCTTTTACAAAAAATAACGAGTAGGGTTGTATATAAAAGTATTGTGAAGAATTTTTGAAACCGGTCATATTGACCGGTTAGTAGTTCTAGTGTTAACACTTATAATTAATAAGAGACTACACGTTTCAGAGTTCGAAGACAAGTCCAAATAAATTAAAATTTATATTAATAAACACAATTAGACAGGCCTAAGTATATTCTTATCCTGATAAATATAGTACAGGATGTCCTAATTTGGCATGCATTGTGTATACATATTTATATATAAATTTGTACTTGGTTTACTTAGCTACGAATATAGTTCATGTTATTAATTTAATTTAGTTAGAAAGGTGGTTAAGTCCCTTCACTCTGTAGCTTGAAAGTGATGATGGTACTGGGTCTATAACCATTTGTTTTAATGTAAGTAGTCGTGGAATGGATATCAGTGTAAGCACTACCTCATTGTTATATCTTTGCAGTATATTGTAACAGTCTTTTATTTGTTCCTTAAATAATATTACTCTTTTCAATAAAGCATTGCATTCCCAACATATTTGCGGTTCAGAATCTGTGTTCCTTTGAAACTGCAATAAATTAAACATATAAATAAAGTATTGTTATTAAAAACGTTGCATATTTTTGTTACTTACTGGTAATTCTTGTATTACACTTAGATAGAATTGCTTGGAGACCATGTCAGAAATATTCTGTAGGTCCCTCCCTGGACATAAGCAGGTAGAACATAATGAATTTCCAAGTAAACTTTTTTCTTTCATTTTCACTTATCGAACTAGCTTATTTTCGAAATGACTATCTAACTTTATATACACACATGGCAGAAATAAAAACTGAACTCTACTAAAGAAAAAACAACTACTATTTATTTTAACAGATAAATTTCATACATTTTATTTAGAGAAACTGCAGTAATAACACATCGAAATAAATAAAAAAATGTCAAGATGGATGAAGTTAACATTGCTAGACCAAATTAAAATCTTTGATATATATATGTATAACAAATTACAGATATAAAATAATAAATTAATATCTGTTAAAATTGATTTTCTTTTCCTAATTATACATTAATAATTTATAGTACAAATCTTAAATCAATAATGACGTTGAAATTTGTTATCAATAACAATTGTGGTAACACCATGTAAGGCAGCCATTTTGTGGTGTCGACGACGGCGTTAGCACATTCTTCATCAAAATTCGTCTATTTTATATGGGAGTATTACTTTTTGTTGTGATTTGAATGATTTTGCCGCTAATATTTTTTTGTTTATGTTAATTTAATTATATTAAAATGGACGCAGAAGTGGAAGGTATTTTAACAAATTCGTGTTCGACGTGCCTTAGTACGGACCGTGATCTAATTCACATAAATAATTTCGTAAACGTATATCAAGTGTTTAAATTACTACTATTTGAGAGAGCCGCAGATAGGGTGAGTAATATTTTTAATTTATGCGTATAGTATTTACGTTTCACTTGAAATGTGTTTTTTAAAAGTTGCGTAATATGTTTTATTTGTTAGTTAGCCTTAAATTAAATTTATAAATATGAATGGTATAACATCCACTTAAACTCAATCACTTGATCTGAAACTATCTTTTAACAAGTAGGTAGATATAATGCTACCAAATAAAAAAAATATTTTCGAAATAAAATTGACATTGTTTTTATAGTACGGTTGGCAAAATAAATTGTAAATATAAATTATTTTAGGCGTAATCTCATATTTGAGTAATTAATAAACGCGGAGATGATTTGAAAATATTTTATATGAATTTTAAGTGAATGTCCGGTGAATATTTTTGTATGTTACCGGTGACATTAGGGTGTATTCTAAAATCTATCCCATAATATAAGGTATTGCATGTATTTTCGATTCGGGAATTAACGGTTTGATTTAAAAATTTAACCAGATCTTTTTGTAATGAATTGGTGAGTAAAAAGTTTGATTTGTACGAAAACATTAAATAATTTTTATATTATTATATTGACTATGACAATAATGGTATATAAAATGAATTGTATAGCTTTTACACTTTGTAATCCTTTAACATGGTTAATGCTTGGAGAAATCAAATTGTGACAACTCCCATAACCCAACTAATGACTTTGTATTTAAAATCAAACTGACATTAGTTGACTGACATTTTATATATATTACTAGCGGCTTGTCCCGACTTCGCACGGGTGGACATTTATTAATTAAACATTTAGGATTCAAAAAAAAGCGATGATAGATATTTTATGGCAATTTTTGGCAACCTTGGGTTACATTATTGTAGTTTTAGTAAGGATCCTTATTTTTTTTCCTGTAATTTATATAGCCTATATTGATCACTGATAACGTAGCATTCGAATGGTGAAAGAATTTTTGAAATCGGTCCAGTAGTTTTTGAGCCAATTCGTTACAAACATACGAAAATACAAATCTTCCCTCTGTATAATATTAGTATAGACCAATGGTTGGTGAACTAATTAGTCAAAGAGCCAAATATGAACATGTCAACAATTTAAAAAAAAATGGCAGCCAAATCTGCTTGTTTAGTAGACTTTTATTACATTAAATAAAACTAAATTTCATACTTAATAAATATTTATTAATGTGAACAATGTGCTTGCTCCGTGGATATTTGAGCCATAGCCGCACTTTGCCGACCACTGGTATAGACTATAGATAAAGCTTAGTAAAAAGATATAGTATTAATTGTGGTTATTATTTTGAACAGTTGGGTGAAATTCAAGACGATATACCTACGTATGTCTGTTGGGAATGCCACAGCCTGTTGAAGAAGTTTGGACGTTTCAAGAAGCAAGTGCAAAATGCGCAGTCACATCTCAGGATTGTTGCTATGAGCACTGGACAAGAGGTATTTATAATTTTATATGGTAGGTTATCTACAAAATCGCAATTTAAACTTGTCATAGTGCATAGTTCGTTTGTGTAGATTCTTCGTTGTTGTATTGAGTATTTCAGAAAGCATTTTCATTTTGAAGGTATTTCAACAAACAAAAAAAAACAATATGTACCAAAATATTAGTTCCAATTATGTTATGCGATATTTATTGAGTAAGATCACGTCAAGTGGACCCCCCATTTTCCACTTGATCATAAAAATAAAATCCATGTATTTTTTTCATAAGTAGTTGCTATGTAAAATTGATCCCCCAAACGATTTTTTTAAAAAAATTATTTTAACAACGTTTTTTTTTAGAATGAAAATTTTAGGTACTTTTAATTAAAAATTAGTTTTTAAATCAACCGTTAAAGATAAATTAATGAAATTTTCAGGATTTATCGTCGAATATTTATATTTTAATAAAATATTAATAACCAAAAATTATTTGTTCATTATCATATTGTTAATTAACTTTTAAGTTAACAAATGAAGATTTTACTGACATCCTGGTAAAAATATGAAGTTTTTTTTTATCAGTTTCATGCGTTATTTATTTAAGTTTAAGATTTCGAAATAAAATTTCACTGCTCGCGATTAGTTTAAACAATATGAATTTATTTATCACAGCGCGCCGGGCGCCGAGCGCTATCAGAACACCAGGCGGCCGAGCGTCAGACTACATTGCAGCTTCGGTTAATTATAATTCCAAATTACAATTATAAATATAATCATCGAACGGATTTTATTATTATTATCATCAATATTATTATTATTATCAAACAAATTTTATTCTTTAAAAATGTTACAAAATGTCTTTTATATGTATGATGTTTGATAATTTAGTAAGCTATTATTTTTAAATTTACGAATAACTACTCCATTTTTAGTTAAAAAAATAAACCGCTCGGTTATGATTTTCATTTGTTATTTGCGTCTCCACGTAAATAACAAAATAATTTTAGTAGTCATTACAATTTAGTTGTTAAATGAGTTTATACGTGCATGAGTTAAATAATTATTAAAAAATAGAACTGAGGTTGTGTAAATTTGTGTTTTGTTTCTTAATCTATAAATATTATAAATTTTATTTCTATTAAATAATTTCTAATATTTGCGGATTTAAAATGGGTCGAGTAAATAAATGTTGCAATCCGTTAAATAAAAAGAATCATAAATACGTCATAAAAAACTTAGTTTTAATTACAGCCAATCGAGTTTGCGATTTTAAAGATTTTATTGGATATTATATGTGCAATTCTTGTGAAAGAGCAATTTATCTAGGCCGTAAACCTGAAAAACCTGGAAATCCTTGCGAAAAGCCTGCAAATAACAATTTAAGTATCGAGGTCCCAAGAAAGACCCGACCTTCAAATGTGATGCTATAGATAATCAATTAAAAATTCATAACGTTAATAAATTGTTATTGGAGGTCGGTGAACCACCAATAAAATTGAGACGAGTGTCGAGTGTCTCAGAGTGTAAAAAAGCTCTTCTAACTTCTGTGAAGAAATTGAGTGGTACTGATATTAATCATAACAATCCAAATGAAATAAAATAAAATAAAATCCGTTTGATGATTATATTTATAATTGTAATTTGGAATTATAATTAACCGAAGCTGCAATGTAGTCTGACGCTCGGCCGCCTGGTGTTCTGATAGCGCTCGGCGCCCGGCGCGCTGTGATAAATAAATTCATATTGTTTAAACTAATCGCGAGCAGTGAAATTTTATTTCGAAATCTTAAACTTAAATAAATAACGCATGAAACTTATAAAAAAAAACTTCATATTTTTACCAGGATGTCAGTAAAATCTTCATTTGTTAACTTAAAAGTTAATTAACAATATGATAATGAACAAATAATTTTTGGTTATTAATATTTTATTAAAATATAAATATTCGACGATAAATCCTGAAAATTTCATTAATTTATCTTTAACGGTTGATTTAAAAACTAATTTTTAATTAAAAGTACCTAAAATTTTCATTCTAAAAAAAAACGTTCTTAAAATAATTTTTTTAAAAAAATCGTTTGGGGGATCAATTTTACATAGCAACTACTTATGAAAAAAATACATGGATTTTATTTTTATGATCAAGTGGAAAATGGGGGGTCCACTTGACGTGATCTTACTCATTAATTTATTCACCTACCTACAAAATTACATGAGAACTACATATTATAAAAAGGACTACTATTAATTAAAGTTAAATAAGTTGCATATAGATAAAGCACATTTACACTGATAGTTTTATGTTCTGGGATCTTAAACTAGTGTTTGAGCTTGGCTTTGATATTGGCTTACTAGGAGGATTTTTGACTGAATTTAAAGTTGTATAGGTAGCTATAAATTTTGTATGTAAAGATTGTTATTTACTTTTTTTCTCTGAATTAAAATTCAATTTTTTTTGTTAATTATTTCATAGAGGCTATTATTGACTAGTATTTTATGGTCTTCTTGTTTGTCGATTGTAGAGTCTAACAATGAGCAAGCGCATCCTTTTAGTGCCTATGCTAATAAACGATTTTCATCGTCATCGAAGTGAAGCCGAAGCGACCGCATGTATCCTGATGATGCCACGTGAAGTGGCGAAACGCGTCGAGACAAGTTATTGAATATTGTAGCGGGAATTATAAGCGAAATAATTTTAAATAATTTCCTTTATTTTCATTTTCTTAAGTTTTTGTCCATAAAAATGAGTAAATAATTTTTATTGTTACAGGGTGTTGATAATACATTTCTCCCAAATTCGCTGTCCAGTCTAGACGTGTCAATCAAACATGACTATGACAAGATATTCTTTGAGTACACAACGCACGTTGATTGGGATGAAGCTATATTAATGGCAAACACGACGGAGCAGCAGGAGAACATTAAATCGGAAAGATTGGATGTTGCTCAGAATCTAAGGGAGAATATACATTTTGAACCAATAAGAGATGCTACAGGTGTTCCGAGTATGTATGATGCTTTGTTTCATTTGGATGGAGTATATTCGTATCTCCAAACCGGTATAAGAGAGGCTTCTGCAGCTGTTTTAACATTAGGCAGGGTGTGGTTATATAGCCATTCTCAAAGTGGTGTTCTGCGGAACCCTAGGGCTAAAATACTGCAAAAAATACCTACCAAAGGGAGATTATAAGGTTACATCTAAATATTCCACAAAGTAGCGCCTGAAACAATTAGTTGTATTGATTGTTCAATTTATAATTATAATTCTGAATTCCTTCTGAATAATATTTGTATATATTAAAATTATATATGTGTATGTTTCATTGTATATATATTATATAAATGTATGTTCATTATATATTTATTTTACTTATATTTATGTATTTTATTTATCTAAATTGCATTGCCCAATACTATTACTGCTTCTTCTATGACAGTTGGTTATGTGTAAGAAATTACCAAATGCTCTAAATTTGTTTCTTATGAGTTAATTTGTATTATTTAAAGTAATAAAGTATTTATTATTATTATTATTTCAGCCACAGCGTCAGACTTAGTCCTGCAAACGCCGGCGTCTGGCTTGTCGCATATTCTAATACGGGAAGTTTCATCGTTGGAAGACAATTTTATATTGGAGGGAGTTGAGGCAGAGGAATATGACATTACGCCTATTAAGGGCGAGTTGGAGTACAGCACTATCGAGTTGGGGCCCGCGTACGTATTCACTGTTGTCATCGTTTGAGACGGGCCCTTAAAAAGCCCCAAGAGCATTCGGACGCCTTTCCTGGTCTTCTGATGACATCTTAACCTGTTAACCGGGGAGTTTCCTTTCTAATTAGACAACATATAGGACGTGTCAATACGTCACACCCGTAGACCGTCATTTATATTACTATTTTTTTTTATTTATACTTAAAATAAATGAAAAGCTATGAAATACAGTAATGCCCCGCTTTACGCGAGGGATACGTTCCGGAAAAAATCGCGTTAACTGAAATTTCCCGCGACCATAGAGAAGTCGATGACTACATTATGTTTATACGCACTCTTACGCGTAATGCGGGGCAATTGAGCGTGAAATTTGAATTTCGCGTTATAGTGAAACCGCGCATAACGGGGTAGCGTAAAGCGGGGTATTCTGTATACCTATATTTAATGAAATGTAATGGAAAATAAAATAAAATTTGACATTGTTTACGTTCGACGTATTTATATGTCCCGCTCGGTTAACAGGTTAATTAAGTCTTCTATTAGTTATAATGAAAATAGAAACTATAAATATGTATGTGTGTATAATGTATATTGATGGACATGAATTGTACGAAGAACTGAATATGTGTAATACGTAAACCAAACAACCAGATCTACTTTCGCACACATACTTTTCACGAAGGACATAGGGCCTCGCAAAGACCTGCCGCCCGGGGCCTCGCAATGGGTAAGGCCGCCACTGCCTGCAAGAGCGAGGCCCCGGGCGGTTGCCCCGTTCGCCACCCCCTAAGGCCGCCACTGGCTATATATTATTACTAGGTATCCAATTGTCATACATAAGTTATACATAGTTCAAGTTATATTATGTACTTTGAATTACAGTCAAGTGGAGGCGCCAACGTTAAGCGTGAAGAAGCAGAATAAAGAGCAGAAATGCGGTTATACCACGGAATATATGTCCGAGGAGGCGATGCTGGCGAGCAGAGAAGAGATGAAACTGCGCGTCACGTATGCGAGCGCGGTCTACAAATGCGAACTATGTATATTAGGATTTTACAACCAGCAGCAGGTGGAAGATCATTTTGTTTCATTGCATCGTGGTGTAAGTGATCCTTATTTCATATGTAGATATTGAACTTTGGACGGCACACAAGAACTGGGGGCCTTTTGGAATTTAAAGAAAGTGAACTTTACAAATTTTTTTCTGCTTTATTAATCAAATATGTAAATGTATTGATTTGAATAAATCTGAAATTGGTCGACATTCGTGCAATGAGAAAAGTACAATGCAAAGACCATAATATTTTGATATTTAATGTAAGAGAAATTGTCAGTCCTTCGGAGCCCTCTGTGGACTGGAAGAAACTATCATTAGAAAGGGACAACTATATTCTTATCGTGTCCAAGTCGAGGCATGTGCGAAGCCGCAGGAGACAACTAACGCCATCTGCTGGTCATAATTTTTTATATTATTGTTTTGTTTCAGAAACCCGGTCTGATAGCATGTAAAGTGTGTTATTGTTATATGGAGGAGAAGAAACTTGGTGCTCATCATGATACACATTATTTGAGGTATGTGTTTGATGTTGAGCTTGATGTCGTCTGGAGTAGAGGCAGTTGTGGATCATATGTTGTTGCAGATATGAATGCAAGTTGTGTACGCATGTGGAATATGGCAGCCAGTTGATAATGCTGCATGTGAAGAGCCATTTGGAGAGTCCCGTGCCGAGCTCTGTCATCATGATTGGTGATACGAAGCCCACAAAGAAAGTGAGTAATTTACGGTAATGTATTTACATTCATCAAATTCTACCTTCTGTTTTCTTGAACTGTGTGTTTATTAATTTTTAAATAATATTAATAATTATATGAGTTCAGTCCGCCTGATATTAATGTAATTGTATCCTGGGGGGCTACTCAGGCATATCCGAAGTTTCGTGATACGGCCGTCACTTCTGTAGCTTACATGAATTTTGATATATAAGCCTGTCAAATGTTGTGACATCACTGTCAAATCCGTAATTTCGTGAATGATTATGGGTCCGCAAGTGTTCCTGAGTAGCCCCCCTAGTCTTGTCAGGGCATTGTATATATGTATAAGTGTGTGTATTTATTTATGCAGATGCAGTCTCGTAAAAAGAAAATTGGCTTGAGACAGAAACAATTGCAATCGTGTAAGCCAGGCGACTTGAGGAAGCTGTTGTCCAAGAAGACCATTGAGGGGTATCAGTGTTTAGAGTGTGATACATTTTTTAAGTGAGTAACATTAGAGTTGAGTGTTGATGGGTTGTGGGATATACCATTGTAGTGACCAACACTAGAGTTTGTGACGTCAATTATTGGATTTTTAAGTTGGTATTAGTTGTGACCATAGACTAACACTACTATCTTCTTTTTTTTTGGGCAGAGACATAAAATTTTCTTGTATGTTATAATAATGATGTATATTTATTTGCGTGCATACATGTTATGTTATTGTGATATTATATATTTAATCTTTTACATTATAACAATTTAAAAAATTAATTAATAAAATGTCATTATTATAATAATATCTACCTGCATGTACTATAAGATAACTCATATATTATAATTGTAAATGTAACAATAATTGTACAGAAAATAAAATTATACACACGAAAATTCAGTTAAAACTAAACTTTGACTGCCATGTTATTTGTTTCAGGAACTCCCGCGCACGTAAGAATCATGTGCTGCGTTTCCATAGAGAAGGTCTACAATGCGATCATTGTAAGAAGAGATTTGTCAACCGAACTACATTGCTTACGCATATGAAGTGAGTAACACGTTGCTATAATCGTTAGTATTTTCAGTAGAGATCATTGGATTGTTTGTTAATATATGTCCTGAAGTTTGACATGTAACATGAAGAGGAGTAGATTGCACTGGTCATGTGTTATTTTAGTATACTTGCAACTAACATTTTTGCTAGAATAGTTCAAAATATAATTCACCATCTCATGTAAATGCTTTCTGAGATACTGGTGGTAGGTAACGTCCGAAACGGTGCCGAGTGCAAAGGGTTAATTAAGTAATAAATAAACTTAGTTGTATTGTTTTTCAGGTTACACGAAGGTCCGTTGCCCCGGTCCGAGTGTCCCATCTGTCATAAGCAGGTGCGGGTGATCCAATTGAAATATCATATACAGAGGCACAATGAGAAGGGCTGTTACGAATGCGAGGCATGCAAGAAGGTGTTCTCGTATTTAAGTACATATCAGGCGCATTTGAAGTACTCCAGGGCGCATGCGAGCGACGAAGTCTTCAAGTAAGTGTTGGAGATAAGATAATTATTTGTTTCAGGCGTTACTTTGGGGAAATCCATATTAAAGGAAATTATTTAAAATTATTTTGATTTAATAAAGTAATGTTTGAAACGATTTCTTATAAATGCGTGTAACAGAACGTAATGACAGCTAAGTGACTGTAGACAGTTGCAATGGATTATTATCATTGGTCAAAAATCACCTCAACTGTTTCGAGCATGTGATTAGTCTATTTTGTTTCATACAGCTAAATGACATTTGAAGTTTTGAACTCTACTTAATGAACCTAATTTCTGAATACGAGTCATAGAGATATGTATTAATTATAATTACAGATTCCCATGTCCGATGTGCAACAAAGGCTATCCAACAAAAGTGCAAATGCAGGATCATTTCAACTATCAGCATCTCGGCAAAACTGCACACAAGTGTCCCATTTGTGATAAAGTAAGTGTGGCCAGGTTATTGCTCTTAATTGCCACACTCTACTTGAGTGTTGGAGGGGAGAACGAACATTGCCACCATAGACGATAGTTGTCTATGTTACATTGGCTTGAGTGTCCTCCAAGCAAATGTTTTATAATGTATAAATGTAATTCTAAAATTTATAAACAGATTGTATGTAATTTTCTCTAATTGTTTGCTGTAACTATTATAAAACTAGTTAATAATAACAATAATAATAAATAAAACGTTTATTTTTAAATAAATATTACAATTTGTTGCCTTGGCGCAAAAAACCAGTGTTGGTTTGTCTGGGCGCTGCACAAATATGCATTTATGATGTATTGAGGGTAGTTTCTCAGTTTGCCGTCAACCATAGAAGGGCTCAGTTGCGTTTGGTATTTTTATTATAAATATCAACCTGCATATCTTACAGTATTATTACATATGCATTCGGGAGTTTTTGTGACGTAGTTGCAACAAATATAAATATGACAATTCAGTTTGGGCTCAGAGAGTTGTATGCTTAGGTATACTTATAATTAAGCAGCTGTTATGTGTTAATTGAGGTGAATTCAGATGATTAATGATGAAAATAGATGATTTGTATTGTTGCAGCCTATAGCGTCGCGGATAAACGTCGACCGTCACATGAATAGGGTTCACGGGGAGAAGAAAGAGAAACCAAAGACGCATGTGTGTCTCAAATGTGGAAAAGCTTTCAGGGTAAGATGAAGAAGATAGACACACGGCGATTTTCAAATGGATATGGCTTCTGTTTTGGTGTCGTGAACAGCAAAGGAGATATCTGCATCCCTTTCACACCTCAACTTTGATACGATAGGAATATAGTTATCCCTTTCTAATGATCGTTTCTTCCAGTCTAAAGTCTAATCTGTATCCATTTGAAGACTGTCGACTGTAGAGGCTATATTTGACAGTTTTTCTGTGTTAAGAAATAAGATTTAAATATATAATTTTAATATTCACTTTAATGTAAAGGCCTCTGGTCGTATTTATATTTAAAAACTATAACTGTCAAAATCTTATCTTTGAATAAAGCCACATTATACGCACCTCGTTTTTTCTTCTTAAATATTAATTAAAAGTAAAATCCACAAAACCTTTTTCTGATTTCTGAAGCCATTGTAGAGTTTAATGATGAGCAAGTTCCTTCTAATATATTATTTTTATTACATTTATTTTCAACCAATTGTCATGGAAAACACTGAGAAGTGGATGATATAATGATGTATCTTAATGAGATCAGGATGTGGCATTCATTATTATTATTGTAATAATTTGTTTCAGGATAAAAAAGCGCTAAATCAACACGAAGTGATCCATTCCGGTGATCGGCCACTAGTCTGCGAGTTGTGCCACCAGACGTTTAAGCAGAAGGCGTCCCTGTACACGCACAAGAAGCGCGTTCATAAAGTCGCGCCCGCCAAGAAGGTGGTCGAATTCATGGGCAGCACTGGCAAAGCGTCCACGGAGGAGATATACACCAATATCAGTAGTGAGAAACAAATTTGAATGACGGGACTAATGTAATAGGAATTGTATTTTGTTGCGTTTATTTTCGTATGTTTTGCAGCTATGGTAGTTGTGTTTACAATGACTGTTGCAATCAGGGAATCGCATGTTTTTGTTTTAATTAAATTTTTAATACTAGTCTGTTGTAAAAGGATAAGTAAGTCTATATTAAGTCACATCTACTTCCGTACTATTTCATGTTGATGGTGTGGTTTTTAATTTTTTTTTAACAACTTTGGAAAGCTTTGTGCTAGATTAAGATAATAAAAGAATTAATATAATTAATTGTTTCAGGCGTTATTTTGCGTAAATCCATATTAGAGGAAATTATTTTGCTTATAATTCCCGCTACATTAGGTCGATGAAGGAAAATAACCTCCACCAACATTCAAGAACTTGTCTCGATGCGTTTCGCCACTTCACGTGGCATCATCAGTGGGCTTATCACGAATTTTAGTCTGGCTTTCGAACCGAGTTCGCTTCAAGCGATTTGTATGGAAATTTGAGCAGCGCCACCGCGTGCGGATTTGGAACTACAATATTTTAGATACTTTTTGTTAATTTTCGAACGTCTCGATCTTTCGTTCATTTGATAGATTGCTGGTGCTCGTTAGTCGTTAGTAAAAATTTATGATCCCGATTGCTAACGGATCCGTTTTACTTGTGACAGCTCGATTCGAAAGCCAGACTAAATTCGTGATAAGCCTACAGGATACGTAAAGTGGAGAAACGCGTCGAAACAAGTTATTGCATGTTGGTGGAGGTTATCTTCTTTCATCGACCTAATGTAGTAGGAATTATAAGCAAAATAATTTCCTCTAATAAAAGAGTGTTTTAAATTAATTAAATTTTATTTGTGTTTTGCATTGACTCTACTGATATCATGTGATTTTAAGAAGGCAAATAATGTTCGATATAAATTAGTATAGATAAAGTGTTCTCAGTGACTATTCTCAGTTTATTTATAATTAATATTAATGTACTAAATGCGTGTAGCTTTGAAATGTATCTTCCATGATCTGATTGCCTTATTATGGAATGTTGCATTTTGTATTGTAGCAAGAGTTGTGGGTAGTAATAAAATCCTATGAAAATTGTACATAGGCAAGTTTAAATAAATAAATTATATAGAATAATAATATACTTAGGCCCGTATTTTGAAATAATGCTCGAGTGTAGTTCGATCTGTGATTGATCATTACTTGAATGCATTTTATTACATTTTAAGCAGTAATAATTAAGGCAACCATTAGACAGTAATCAAAATAAAATAGTAATATATTGCATATACTTATATATTAAATATCCAGTTTATTTATATATTAATAAAGTAACTATTGAAACGATTTCTTATAAATGCGTGTAACAGAACGTAATGACAGCTAAGTGATAGTAAACTGTCACAATGGCTTATTATCATTGGTCAAAAACTTCAAAGCATGTGGTTGGTCTGTTCTGTTTCATATGGCTAAGTGACGTTTGGAGTTTTGAACTCTACTCAGTTAATCTATGCTTGAGCTCAATATTGCATAAAGAAATGGCATTTAAACTATTTATTTAAAGCTCACAATTCTTGCTACAATAAAAAAAAGGGATGTAATAAGAACGTTTGTATTGACCTTCTGTAATATATTGTATAATGAGGTCGTGCTTACTTTTTTTTAAATTACAGTATTCTTTTATATAATAATAAAGAGTTTTGTAACCTATTTTAACAATGGTAGTTTGAGTGTAGAATTTTGAATCCATCTAAAATTCACCTTTCCAATACACCATGACTAACTTCCCAAGTACCTTCCTTAAAACAGTGCCTCTAATGTGTATTTTAATTGTCAATAGTACTTTTTATAAGGAACGTCTTTAGTTCCACACTTCAACGGCTGGTTTGTATTGATTTGCTCTATATAAAAAAACTATTGCTACAAGAAAAGAGCACAGTACACTAGTTTTAGAATTCCTATGATTATAAAAAAGTGTTAAAGGTTGTGGAAGAAAAAAAAACACATTTTAAAACAATTCATTCAACTTTTTCTTCCCCCCATAATTTAATTTCATCTTCACACGCACTTAATAACAGATCATCAGATGGATGATGACTAATAGAAACGACAGCCTTATCAGCCTTATGGACTAGTTTTAGGACGCAATCACTGGATATCAGATCCCAGAAAAGAATTTCACCCGTCGCTGATCCGGAGACAACACAGCTGTCTGTCGCATTTATCGCGTTCTCTAACAAATAATCCTTACATTCATGTCCTTTGAAACTATTCAGTAATTCACCGGAATCTTTATCAAACAGTTTAACTAAATTATCTACACAACTAAGAACATAACATTGACCGTCATGTGTCAAGCTTCCATACGTAATAATGCTGTGAACATAATCCGATGTCATTTTCCCCATTCTTATATCATATAACCTAACATGACAGTCTACTGAGCATGTCATAATCTCATGGTCTGTCACTTGGACTGATGTCACAGTATCCTTTGCCTCTTTTAAGGTTTGTACTGGTTCTAATCTGAAAAAATGCACCTAAATGTAAAAAAATACATATACAGACATAGGCGTAGCCAGCCATGGGCTCAGGGTGGGCAGCAGTCTAAAATGCTAGCAAACTATACCCGTGGTCTTACCCCGGTTAATTTTTTTTGTGTCGACTGTCGAGTGTGAACTTTCTTACGGATATTAAGTATTGTAGTTAGTACCTAGATAATTAAGTTTTTTTAGGTTTGATTAGGTACCTTACAGGTCAGAGCCAGGATGGGGCAAGCGCTGTATACGTATACATATAACACACTGTGGTTTGAATATTAGAACTAAGACTAGAACACCACAAACATATACTACCCAGAACAAATAACTTTATAAGAATATCCTATTTGTTTTGGTTATCTGTGTAATAGACCAGGACATTTCGGAGACTGTTATATAGAAGACTATGTCAAATAATCTACTCTTAACCAAGGTGGTAACAAAAGCTTGTTCTAGATTGTCATTCTGTTAAATATGGTGTTTTACTACAATAACTGTATGTAGTGCAAGATGGGATATCTATACCTATATCCTTAGCTACACAAAAAGAATAACTGGAATAAATAAGCTTCTTGAGCTTGTGATTTTATATATAATATATAAATTGTATATAATTCTGTTATAATCTGCTCTAGTTCCTTTTAATAGATTGACTCGATTGCTTTACATTTAGGATATACATTATATTTGACTACAAACCTTCTACTAGCAACATCCCACAGCAGTACCGTGTTATCTACAGACCCTGACACGGCCATTGTAGACTCTTCATTAAATTTAACACAAGTAACGGACCCGGAGTGGCCTCTATATCTTCTGATGGGCTGACTCGTCGTTACATCCCATAAAATAACTGATTTATCTGAACTGCACGATATAATATTACTATTATCACATGAACCAGCAGCGTCTAGAACGTCGTTTGCGTGTCCCCCATAGGTTTTTAATAGCAATTGGCGACGTGGATTCCATAATTTAATTTTTTTGTCGGCGCCGCAGGTCATGCAATACGTTCCGTCTACATTGAACCTAACTGCTCTTATTGCATGTTGTTTACATTTTATTGTAGTTATATGTTTATAAGACACTCCGGACATGCTCAGCTCTATAAACCGCTAAGAAATTGAATATTAAAATCGGATTAATTCAGATTTAAGCCAACAACAATAATAAACAGACGATGACTTTAGTTTTCTTAAATTGTAATTCGAACTCGTACAATCGTGTTAAAGGCCTAATGAAAAACCATTACATTTGCTATTATATTTCAGTAAGATATTCAAAATTTTACAAGGCAGACAGTATTCTAAATTTATATAATTTCAAAATCATCTTCCATATTTAAAAATTTTAATTAAAATCTATTATGTCAATAATTTCAATTAATACTGAAGTAGATACATCCCTAAGACTGTCAAACAACCACCGAAGGTGCTCTTGTTTATTTTTGCTTTAGTTCAATTTAATTTATTTTAACTTTTAAAATAGTACAATATAAATTAATTTATTATTATTTAATAATTAGTTTTATTTTATAAATACACTAGTACAAAAGTTCAGTTTGCGGAATTTATATTACGTTTAATTTACAAGTCTTCAATTTCTTTGTTATAATTTTAGAATTATTTAAAGATTAAATACGTGAAGTGCATAAAGCGAAACTAAAGATGGGCATTGTATAACGGTCTTTTCACGCTTATTTTGGTAAGTAGGCAGTTACCATAATTGACATTGAAGGTTAATATCGTGAATTCAAATGCGTCTCTTTCTAATCATTGTTTTCTTATTACGAGTGAGAGGGACAGGTATATCAGTGGTTTATTATGGTTGTACGTAAGAATTTACACAAATGAACTTTACCAAGTGATTTTATTTAGTTAATTTGTAAAAGGTATGTAAATACTTTTACAAAAGTGATATGCTTATGGAACTATTAATAATTTGAATAGGACACATGCTTATAGTAGTTTGGGATTGGCTTTAGTACTAAAAGGCAGAAATTTGTATATAAATAGTGTGTTTGTGATCTGTCAATGGTGTAGCAAATAAATGAATATTAAAATAATCCATAATTAAATTAAAGACATTAAATCTAGATCAACTCTCCCAAACTTCAAATTTAAGCTTATTACCTCTTTTTGAGTCTTATAATTGTATTTAAATCCAAATTATATGAAATAAATGATGATAATTGATTGTCTGGAAAAATCACTTTGATAAGACCTTTAATTGTTCATGAGGTCATAAATACTGATTGAATCTTTATAAAAGGCAATAAAAGATCTATTAACTATTATCTAAATAGAACCCAGCAGTATTATTGTGTTGTTTTATATCTATAGAAAAAACTATTGTCTTAAATTTCAGATGTAATGCCAATAACACCGTTAAAATGTCATCAGTACGTCCATCAGACAAAAGACGAATGAAACAAACGCATAACGACTCGTCAACATCGAGCGATGAATCACCGACGACAACAAGATACTACGAGGCAGACAACCGCAAATTGCACACACGTAACTTTTACAAGAGCATGAACAATATCACCGATTACGACACCTCTAACACTAGGATTCAAAATAGTATAAGCAACATAGATTTGAGTCTCCACAGAGATGAGTTGATGAAGTTCGATAATATACAAATTCCGATAGTGGGTTATGAGGTTATGGAAGAACGGGCTAGATTCACAATTTATAAGCTCAAAGTGCAAGATGATAAAAGCGAACAGTGCTGGCTGGTCTTCCGAAGGTATACGGACTTTGTACGACTGTACTCTCGTATCAAAGCTCAGTATCCGTCCATGGTGCTACCTTTACCAGGAAAACGTTGGTTCAGAGATAATTTTGAGCCGGCATTCTTAGATGAACGAGTGCGCGGGCTGCAAGTCTTTGTGAATGCCATTTTAAAAAAGCTGCCGAATCATCCGTTGATTAGGGAGTTCTTTTGTCTTGATGAGCCGCCCCAAGTGTTCAGTTATCAGCCGGAAGTCCAAGCTGTGTACGGGGCTTTGGAAGACTCTATAAGTACATTAAAAATGCAATTGAAGCAGAAGGATGCTACGATACTGCATCTGCAGAAACGTTTGGCTCAATACGAGATGCAGACGCATGGTTGTCAAAGTTGTAGTAAGTTCAATGGAGTGGAAATTAGTTCTTAGTTTTAAATTAGTTCTTAGTTTTATATATATATATATATATATATATATATATATGACTTCTACCTGAATTGAGACTTATGGATTGTTTATTCTAGAATTATACTTGAGTTAGATTCAATGATAATAGTTCAAACAAGTTAATATACAACTACCTGCCTGATAGGTTGTGTTTTGACATACATAAATATTTATCTATGCCTTCTCTTTTTGATAACTGACATTGTCATGTAAAATTTTAAAGGAATAAAGCCTAACTTTAAAGGGTTAAACTTTCGTGTTATTACACTGCCTTTTTACTAAATTGTAGAATAGGCATTGATACATAATACAAATATAAGTTACAATGATTTGACAACACTTTAGTCTCATTGTGGCCGTTATAGCTGCAAATGAATCGAAATGAATGTAATAGTGAACAGTGTTAAGTTGGTTATCTGATATTTTCAAAACATTGCGACCATGTTATATAAGCCGAGATTTATTGGTAATCAAAAATGTTAATAATGAACTGAAGGGAGTTGTAGAATACAAATTAGTGTAAGAAAAAGTATATATTTTATAAGAAAAATTTTATTCCATTGGCCGTCCCGGGATTCTAATATATATGTTTAAAACGCAGATATAAGGTAACACTTTATTGAGTGGTAGCAAAAACTAAACTGATTTATGCAAAGAATATAAAACTACCTACATGTATACATATATCATAGATTTATTTTTAGAAAAAAAAAAAACTACTAATTTTACTTAATGTACAAATAATAAAGTGCCTTGCAAATGAATTGATTTTAGAGATGTGTATAATAAATTTATTTATTTTTAATTGAATATTGAGAAATCTCGTTGTTTAACTAAAGGCTTTATTGTCGGTTGAGAGTGAAACCCCGTTAAAGGCATGCTCTGTGGAATTGTGTACTGTACTGTAATATTAAGTTAAACAGAATATATGACTAGATGTAAGAATAAAGAATGGTTTTTAAATTTGTCGGGTTATCGCTCTCAACCGTCATTGTAATGTTTTAATTCTAATTATTAATTGTTACAAAATTACTGAGTAATTATCGTTAAGTACAAATAGATATGCATTTAAATGCCTCTAAAATTATACTGTATTATTATTAAACTTGTTATTAATATTATTATTTGTTTTATTTTCTTTATCGCTTTGTCTGAAAAATGGCGCGCTTTTCCTCGATTTAAAAGTTAGTGGCGCCATCTATTGGTGGGTAGTATTACTAATCTGCGGTTAGGTATTGACAGCTGATTAAGAACCAATGCCTAAAATTAATTTAAAAAAGTAAAAACAGCTGTTTTAAGTTGTTTACTTTTTTCGTTCTGCAGGTTTTATTTTTATTTTTGATTTTTCGTGTTAGTGTATATTTGACATCGGTAAAATTATCTTCTTTAGACATCTGAGGTTATTAATGACTAAAGAAGAATATTGCGTTTATTAAAAGTGAATTAAGAATGATTCAATATTGCCCAACTTGTTTAAGTAAAAATAGAAAACTTCAAAAACTATCGAACGATCAAAGTTTAATATTGGAAAAAATACTGCCCGAGTTTGTAAGTATACTACATTGTTTTTGAAGTTCAAACTTTAGATTTTATTAACTTTGATATTAAATTCGCGCAGGAATTCAAGAATAACGCAAAATTATGTTGGGAATGTATAGCTATTGTGTTGAAGATCCTTACTTTTTATAACAGAGCAAAATCAGCCGAAATTTTATTGCAAAACTACTATAAGGTATGTGTGAAGTTTTGAGTTTTGTCTGTCTCTACTCATGGACCACATTCTAGCACTTGTTAACAGATTTCATGGTAAAAAAGATCTAGTTTGCTTTATAGCTGGATTAATGAGAACAAGAGATTTCTCTCAAACACTATTAGGTTATCACAGTTACATGTGTCACTTATCATATTATCAGATTTCAAGGGTATTTTATTTATTTAGGGTTATTTTACTGCGTGTTTTACATAGTTTTATACCACTATTTAGATATAAAACATGGTAATAAACTAATTTTTTTACATAATTTCACTAAAAGAAAATTCATAAACTTGTCACTTAATAAAGTGTATTCAATACTATGAAATCGTAATTAATTTATTTTTCTTGTTTTGTTTATTATTCGGAATTTTATAAGTTTTAGAAGTGGATATAAAATCACTCGTATTAGAAATTAATGCAGTCCAAAATTCATGTAACACGATGTTAAACCCTAGCCTAATAAACAATTGAAAACATTGTCTTGTATCCCATATACCAGCGGTTCTCAAACTTTTTTGGCGAAGAAAAAAACCTTAATATAATTATAAAAAACTGATTTATATGTATTTATGAATAATCGTATGCAATGGAATATTTAGATGTAACCTTATAATCTCCCTTTGGTAGGTATTTTTTGCAGTATTTTAGCTCTAGGGTTCCGCGGAACACACATTGAGAATGGCTGCCATATACAACTACAAACATTGTTTTCAGTGTAAATCTACCTCCGATCTCATATCAAAATCACGGCTACGTATATCAAAAGTAAATGAGCTAAGCATAAACGTAGATACTACAGCATCTTTGGAAGAAGAAATAATTTCAAATTTAGAATTGAATAATGACAATGAAATTGCAACTGAAGGAACGAAAGTAATTAAAACCAAAAGAATTAGAAGAGACAAGGATAATTATAAATGTACTGTTTGTGATAAACTGTTCGAGTAAGTCTAATTATTATCTTATTGGAAAAGAAAGAGACGGGGCTACTACGAATTGATGCTTCATAATTATTTATTTGTTATATTATGGGAACATACTTATATGTATGAAGAGATGGCGGCTTTTTCGAAGCTATCTTTTCCAGAGCAACCAACTTTGAGATATAGAGCAATGCAGTTTTTATTGCACCAATTGTACAACACACGGCTAACTGCAGAAGTGGATTGTGTATTTGTGGGGCCCTGGGTTAATACTCCTCGGGGACATGTTAATTGTTTAACTAATTGTCATTCTGTCTATTGTTTTGAATGGGGCTGAAGTCTAAGCCGGTGGATCTGCCCCCGGTTAGCTGGACTGAATGCCATTTCATGTGTGTAGCATATAAATAATTTTTTTTTCTCTCCCCTCTTCCTTACATTTAATTGTTTCTTGTTTTTTATTTTTGGTATGTATTTTTGTAATTTTATTAGAAGTGTAGTATCTATCCCTTTATCACCTCGAGCATGCCGTCCTATCCTATAATTAAAATTTCATTTAGTTCGTATAATAGTAGTCCTTTTTATAATATGTAGTTCTAATGTAATTTTGTAGGTAGGTGAATAAATAAATAAATAGTCCCCGGAGTGCTTTTACATATTTCAAGTGCTGCAATTTATGATTGCTGTAATATTACTCTCTAATACAGTCCTAACTGTAGCTGAATTGTTCCAGAACTCGTGGTACGTACGAATATCACAGACAAAAACACAAACGGAGGCCGGAGTGTAAGAAATGCAATCTAACTTTTATTAGCAAGACGCTGCTGTGGTCACACAACAATATGTGAGTTGAATATGAACTTGACACTTGCACCTGGGGGGCTATTCAGGCATATCCGAAGTTCCGAAGAAGAGACGATTGTCATCTCTGTAGCTTATATGAATTTTGACATATAAGCCCATAAAAAGTGCCTATCCGTCGTGACGTACTACCAAATCCATAGTTTCGTGAATGATTACGAAACGCCCGTATTTTCGTTCGTAAGTTTGTTAAGTAGCCCTCTAGAACACAATACCTGTAAGCAAATGTAATGAAAGAGCGAATGTCCTATAAGTTATATGGATACTAAAATGTCATTATCGCATGAAGAATTTGACAGCTGAGTGTTTCAAACCTTGCTTATTTAATCAAATTCATATTTAGCATACAGAGATGTCTTTTTTCTCTCATTTCATTCAAGTCTATACAGTTTTCTTCTTTTGCTAGCTGAGTTTAGATGCCAATGATAATTCTGCCTATTTTAATTTTGACATATTGGTTTTGAAAGTTTTTAGATCTACAATAACAGTGCTTTAAAAATTTATTGCTCAAAAAATTAATTTCTAAAAAAAGCTTAAATTTATAGTCATAAACGCGTTGTAAAAAGAATGTAATATGTAATTCGATAATGCAAATTAATGTTTCAGTGTTCACAAACAAGTTAAGAGATATGCGTGTTCAATTTGTAAACGAATATTTTTCACTGAAATTGGTTATCAGACGCACTTGGCGAACCACTCGGCTGGACAATCTGTGTGTGTATTAGAATGCTTTTCTATTTTTTCCGTTATATATGTAAGTTATGATTAGAGGGTAGTTGTGTATATGAATTGTATAATAGTAGGTGACTACCCCATTGTCTGGCAATCGTTAACAAGCTCGATAAATGATTACATGCAATAAATAAATAAATAAAACGTTTATTTTTAAATAAATATTACAATCTGTTGCATTGGCGCCAAAAACGAGTGTTGGTGTTACATTCTAAATGTAACTTAAATTAATATAAAAATATGTTAATATAAATAACAAAATAATATAAAATATAATATAAAATAGAAAAATAATAATAAAAAAAAGATACGCAAGATAAGCAAGAAGGACTTTTAATAAAATAAATAAATTAATTCTTTATTGCAAAAAAAACAGTAACATTTTTTAAAATACTTTATTGATAATAATTTTGGAATTAGATATATTACAATGAGAAACATAAATCAGATTTTAAAATAAACCGTTAAAAAATTGACAATGACAGATCGGTTTGACAGATAGTAAGAGGCACAGACATTAAATTTTCAGTACAACCTCCTTAATCTAAATTATAGTGAAACTAAGACGGACTGTGTCAGTCATAAGAGTGACTTAACACTAGATTTACCAGACCAGTCAAAATGACTGGTCTTGCAAGATCAAATTAAAATTCCTACTGCATCTAACATTTTCTTTAATTCTTCTAATCCTCTTTAATCTATAACAGAAGAATTAGTTTTATGAACTTTATATTATTTTATATATAATATATTTGTAACAAATATATACTTTTTTTTTCGTTTTGGTAGAAATCTAGTGTTAAATCAGCTTCATAGTTAATATTATTCTAATTGTATTTTTGGTTTTTAAACCTTATATATTTATCAACTCTTTCGCTTAATTTCAGATATTATTGTAAGCCATGTGATAAATTTTACAAAACAAATTCAAGTTATTTGAAACATAAACGGACATCTGTTAAACATTATGACCCGAAGAGTTGGAAGTAAGTACAATCGGAATGGCTTGGAATGTAATTTTTATTACAGCATGTATTACCACATATAGTGTATGACCTGCATTCAGAAACTACATTCAAGCATAGATTCACTGAGTAGAGTTCAAAACTTCAAACGTCACTTAGCCGTACGAAACAAAATAGACCAATCACACGCTTGAAACCAATGATAATCCATTACGACTGTCTACTGTCACCTAGCTGTCATCACGTTCCATTACACGCATTTATAAGAACTAGTTTAAACCGTTACTTATGAAAATATAAATAACATATTAAAGGAAATTATTTAAAATTATTTTGCTTATAATTCCCGCTAAAACATTCAGTAATTTGTCTCGACGCGTTTCGCCACTTCACGTGGCATCATCAGGATACGTGCGGTCGCTTCGGCTTCGCTTCAACGAAGATTCAAATTACTGAATGTTGTAGCGGGAATTATAAGCAAAATAATTTTAAATAATTTCCTTTAATATGGATTTCCGCAAAGTAACGCCTGAAACAACTAATTATAAATAACATATATAAATTTTATTGAAGTACTGCCTTTCACCCGCAGCTTCGCTCGTATTTAAGTCATTAAATAAGTACCAGAGTGTTCATTTCAATAAAACTATACTCAATATTTTATTACTATAGTCAATTGAAAACTATAGTAAAAAAATATATTTTTTTTTTAAATAAAAACTATCCTATGTTACTTCTAGTACTTCCAAACATATGTGTACAAAGTTTCATGATGACCGGTTAAGTAGTTGTTGCGTGAAAACGTAACAAACAAACTCACATTCACATTTATAATATTAGTAGGGATGTCAGTGTATAAATTGGATTTGTAACATGCAACTGTACACTGAATTCATCAGTTTGGTCTGTTTGGCTTCCCTCGCTCAAAGTGTGTTAATAACACAGCAATGCTTAAAGTATTTCTGTTTTAGATTTGAATGTTCGACGTGCAATAGAAAATTTCAAACTGAATTACAGCGCAAAGAACATAACGATGTAGTACATTTGAATATAAAGAAATTTAATTGCAAATTTTGTTTAAAGGTATGTACATATTAAGAACATATTTAAATAACGACTTCCTTTAAAGGACTGTGTGTCTGATGTAGGCGTTAATCGTTTTTACAAGTTATGAGATATCAAGTTAGGTAGCTCCATCTGTTGGCCACTTGTTGTAAGCGAGATTACAAGGGATATTATTCTCACTTACGAAGGTTTGGGAGTAGTCATTCTCACTTATTATAGAGGTTAATAAAAGTCGACTTGTGAGTTTTGAGATTTCCATTGAAATATTATTATAAATATTCCCGCTAAGAGGTCTAGACATAAAATGACTTTCTCTAACAGACTTATCCTTCAGTTTTATAATTTGTTTTGCTGTACAAACGATAATCTTCGAATGGATACAGATTGGACTTTGGACTGGAAAAAACAATAATTAGAAAAGGATAACTACATCGAAGTTGAGGCATGTGTGAAAGGGATGCAGATATCTCCTTCGCCGTTCACAACACCGCGATCGTTTCTCTTTCTATTGCTTGTATTCATTTGAAAATTGCAGTCTGTACTACGTTCGGAAATCTATATATATAAAACTCAAAGGTGACTGACTTAGTGATCTATCAACGCACAGCCCAAACCACTGGACGGATCGGGCTGAAATTTGGCATGCAGGTAGATGTTATGACGTAGGCATCCGCTAAGAAAGGATTTTGATCAATTCTGCCCCCAAGGGGATAAAATAGGGGATGAAAGTTTGTATAAATCTTATTAGATTTTCGACTGATTGAACTGAAATTAAAGATTGGAGTTACTGTGATGAAGACGTCCGCTTAAATAGGACATCTTCATTATTACGCAGTCGTAGTTGCGGGCAATTGAATATAAAATATTATTTTTCAGAAATACAGTTCGTCGCGTAGTTTAAATTACCATATTAAAATAAAACACAAACATGTTGAGCTACCAAAGAATCAGATGTGTCATATATGTGGGAAGGCTTTTAAGGTAACTAAACAAAATACATCCATAATTTGACAGCTCCAAATGTTATTAGGGTTTTTTTTTACTGTGTTGCCACATGACTATTTAAATTAATATAACCAATTTTATAAAATCAAGTATTTAATCCATTAAGTATCAACTTTTAAAAATATTATTTGACATATTTATTACAAAATATACACAATAAATATTTAACCAAATGAAACTGGGAAAATGAAATTGGGATTTATAAAGTAAAATCTACATAATTGAATTTAAAATGTAGGCTGTTCCAAATATGAAAATTGTTATTTAATGGGTTAAGGTTTTAATTGTTTATAAGTTAATAAAATCATATTAGAATTATCAATTTAGTTTTCAATTCGATTATTGTAACAAAACATCAAATGTTTTCAATTAATTTTAAAGTAGTAGTCATTTTAGTTTAATTGCGAACTAAATTAGACTATAATTTATATAATCTAGAGCAGCGGTTCTCAAACTTTTTTGGCGAAGGAAAAAGCCTTAATATAATTATAAAAAAAACTGATTTATATGTATTTATGAATAATCATATTGTAATGTAATATTTAGTTGGAATATTTAGATGTAACCTTATAATCTCCCTTTGGTAGGTATTTTTTGCAGTATTAGCGCTAGAGTTCTAGAGAGACTGATGACTGTTATTAATTTTAATTATTAGAAGTATTACAGTACAGGCTATGATTGGCGAGTTTCTTATGGTATTGTTCTCGTTATATGCATTTTAGAACTTAAAAGGCCAATGTGAAATAAAGAATTTTGACATTAACACTAGAAGTGTCGGGCTGCATACTATACCTTTAAAGACCGCAGCCGTCAATTTTGTTTACTATAAGAATATCGCTGCCGTCACATTGACGTAAAGGAATCTCATATACGACAAATATAATAATGGTTTTTTATATGGATTTAAGCTGACAACAACAAATTAGGAAAAGCAGTAAAATACGAAAAGAAACAAAAACATAGTTTTAAAAAATCGCCGTGCCGTCAAATTGACGGCGTTGGTCTTTCTAGTGTTAAAACTTACTTATATAATTTCAGAGCAATCAAATATTATCAATACACACGCGAACGCATACAACAATTGAAAAGAAAATTCAGGAAAAGCTATGACTATAATGTAACAAAACAAAAAGGAAACAACGATAAGAGGAAGAGCTGGAACATCAACAATATATAATAAACTGAAGAATAATTATGTTTAACCAATGTCATTTTATGTTTACTCTTAGGCATACAATAGTATGCCAATGCCCATATACAGCAGCTATTCTTCTACGTCATAGTAGATTTATTATATATTATTATGACATTAGTATGTAAGTGGACAATGCCAGTATACAGCAGCTAAATCAAATTGACAACTATTAAATTAATAAATTTATTTCATTTATATTTGTATATGTATTGACGAGTAAAAGCGCTCAATTGAAGCCTATTTACTAAAAGTAAATAAATAATAAAAAAAAACATAAGCTAGGGGTCTCGCTTGCTTTAAACACTATAGAGGGTAGTTGTGTAATTCCATAAATGATTACACATGAAGACTTTTATTTCCGTAACTACGATATACACATCAAGTCTATGATCTGTAGTCAACGGTCTAGTTTGAATCATGGCATATTTAAAAAATAAATAACTAAATTCTACATTCTAAAATGATGGTTTGCCCGTCCTGTGCGAGAATACTTAGACCGAGAATATCCAGGGCATTGGATCGGGCGACTTAGTCCTAACTTATGGCCACCCGTTCACCCCGCTGGAGTTCTTCTATTGGGGTTGTCTTAAAGACAGGGTCTACTCAAAACCCATTGCAACAATGGACGAGCTTCGCCAAAAAAATCAATCAGGCTGCGGATAATATCAATAGTGGAAGATATACACGGCAAATAAAACGATGTAGAGCATGCATTAATGCTGGTGGCAAACAATTCGGACATTTACTTTAATGTTAAAAATGTATGTTTTAATTAATAAAATAAATGTAAAATTATTACTATTTGTTTTGATTCAATCGACATTTTTCAACAACAAAACCTATAACTTCACAGTAAAAGTGATCACTAGCAACAACAACAATTGATGAAATTTGATTCTTGTTTAGAAATGGTAGACATATATTTTTTTTGTGATTAGTTTTCCTAGAGTATTATACCATTTAGGAATCTTGGTTAGTTGCGTCAACTTTTGAAAAAACTTGCCATAGTAGTGTTCATACTTTTTTTTTACACCACGATGACTTAAAGTGGACCGAAGGTAAAAATCTTTCAAAATTATAGGGAAAAAAGAAGTTTAATTTATTTTTGTGTAAAAACTACAGGCATTCTGAAATTTGTAAGGGTTATAATGGATAGCAGTACTACTTAGGTTGCCGATACAAAAAAAAAATCTGAAATATTTGTGGTTGTGGCAGTTGAAAATTTACCTAGTATTTCCAAAAAAACATTTAGATATTTTTTTTTTTCTTATTTTTCCTCGAGCAGTGGAGAGCGGGTCCACCCACTGGTGCCGGCTTATCGTTGAGTTTTGGGACACGCTGTATATATATACCTGCCTCTATAGAATACATCTTACATCATCATCACATGGGCACAGCTTAGCTTAAAGGGGCGATGGTACACAAAGTGGTTACAAGCAGTTATGTACGTGTTTCTTGTGCCTATACAACGCGGCCGTTTGCTTGAACGTGGCCGTGCAATGCGGACATGAGATCGGCCGTTCTCCCGTGTGCGTCCTTATGTGCGCTTTCAACGCATAGTTTGTCTGCAATCAATATATTCATATTAAATATACATAGTTTTCGTAGGCAAAGGAGATATCTGCATCTCTTTCACACTTCAACTGTGACACGATAGGAATATAGTTATCCCTTTCTAATGATTATTTCTTCCAGTCCAAAGTCCAATTTGAATCCATTTGAAGGTTATTAACTGTACTTAGACGTTCTACACTCAAATAAAGGTGTACGTAATCATTCACGAAATTACGGATATTTGACAAAAAAATTTACGGGCTTATATGTCAAAATTCACGTAAGCTACAAAGGTGACGGCCGTATCCCCCGTAGTAGCCCCCCTGAATACGACCTATACATTTCTAAATAACACCCATAGTGTAGGGATATTTAGAAATATCAATCAGGAACTACGCATCAGAGTAATTTAGTTGAATAAAGCAAAAAAGGATACGTACAATGAACGCGTGTCCGCAGTAATCACAGACCTTGTTCTTTGGCGGCCTCTTCTTCTCGTGAACTGCCTTCTTGTGTTTCTCTAAGCCACGTAAACTTATATATTTCTGAAACCAATACAACTGTGCTTACAAATTATACAGTTTTTTAAAGATACCACCACTTTCAAGCGGAACACCCGTGAAGTGACCTAGTCGCGTTTCGGTATCAGCTTGGAAGTAGCCGGAATAACGAGACGAATGTGCCCTGTAATTTGGACAGAGCACATTCGTCTCCTCAAGCCGGCATAGTGGGGTCGACTGATACGCGCGGACATCTGTCTGTGGTAACAGTTGTCTCCACTCATGGACTGTACTCTAGCTTAACATCAGGCGAAGTGTGGTCATATGCTGGGCTATCAATAAAAAAAATTAAAAAAAAGATACGAGATAGAGAATTTACCAGCGCCATCTACCGGTCACTAGTGAACTCAGTTCATTCTCACCTTATCACATATTCCACATACATGTCTATAATTCTTATAATGAATCCAATCCCTATGATCTTGCAACTTGTACTCGTAAAGGAATTTCTCATTGCACACTTCACATGAAAACCTGAGAACGAGAGATGTCGTTAAATAGAGAGAGAGAGAGAAAAAAAAATTTAATTCATTATTATAACACATATTAACTAACCAGCTGCTCATCTCTGCTTTTTTTAAATCATTTAGAATTTTAGAACGCAAATGTGTCTAATAATATAAGGGGAATGTATGTAAAATGTTAAAAAGTAGTTATAGTGACATAACTACAATAGTTAGACATATGCTATTGCGACATTTTTTTGTTCTATCATCAATAGTTTTCGCAGCGCATACGATGAAAGACATTTTATGGCAATTTTTGGCAGCTGAAACTATAGTCAATTGGAAACTATAGTAAAAAATAATGTATTTATTTTTTAATAAAAATTATCCTATGTTACTTGTAGCACTTCCAAACATATTTGTACAAAGTTTCATGATGATCGGTTGAGTAGTTGTTGCGTGACAACGTAACAAACAAACTCACATTTATAATATTAGTGACATTAGAACACTTACTTCTTATCACTATCTGTAGTATGTTTAGAATGAGTTTTAATATGATGTTGGTAGTTGTACATATTTTTAAAATTAATATTACAACTCTTGCATTGTACTGTCGAATCGTTCCGGTGATGACTGAGTGTATGCGTTAGGAGGCCAGACTTCCCTTTGTATGACTTGTTACATATCTCACATTTATACGTTCTTACTTCACTATGAGTTTTGCTGCAAAGAAAACCTATATGAATATGTCAAAATAGAGATTGTATATTCTTATTGGGTTATTGCTTGAATACTGGACATTAATAAAGAATTTTAGTACATAAAAATAGCAAGGGCCCCTGTACTAGGTTCGAAAACCTGTGCTACTGAGTACCCCGGTTACTGAACTAGATGTATAGTATGAAGAAAGATAACAGAGTTAGAAATAGAATATATAAACAAAACTGTTAGAATATAATATAATATATATTATCTTCATTAAACATATGAGGTCATATATTTTCTATTTTTAAAAATATACTTCTTAATATAATAATGTACAACGCCACCTATTAGTTGCTAATAAAATCACAACAGTCCATTTTTTGTAGTAGCAATGAATAGATCTAGAAAACCTATGAAATGAAGTTCTAAAAGTAATGCAAACTTACAGAATATGATTTCGGACACTAGATTTGCTCGCAAATAACTTGTTGCAGTAATTACATTGCTTCTTTGGTACATGTTTCTCTTTGTGGTAACGTAGAGATCTCTTTGAACTGTTGAAGGAAAAAGAGAAATAAAAATAAGTGAGTACCCAACTATTCACCCACGGTTATCAAGTTATTGGTGAGCAATCATCAAATTATTGACCCATGGTTATCAAGTTATTGGTGAGCAATCATCAAATTATTGACCCATGGTTATCAAGTTATTGGTGCATGACCACCCAACTATTCACCCACGGTTATCAAGTTATTGGTGAGCAATCATCAAATTATTGACCCATGGTTATCAAGTTATTGGTGCATGACCATCAAGCTATTCACCCACAATTATCAAGTTTTTGGTGCATGACCATCAAGCTATACACCCACGGTTATCAAGTTTTTGGTTCACGATCATCAAGTTATTCACCCACGGTTATCAAGTTTTTGGTTCACGATCATCAAGCTATTCACCCACGGTTATCAAGTTTTTGGTTCACGATCATCAAGTTATTCACCCACGGTTATCAAGTTTTTGGTTCACGATCATCAAGCTATTCACCCACGGTTATCAAGTTTTTGCTGCACAACTTAAGTGTTTATAAAATCCATACTCACGTGCACTCCTGACCACACATTTCACAATTATAAATAACTGCAGAGTCACTATCATGCATATCTTTGTAATGCTTCTCCATTGACATCTTGTCCACCAAACGATAATTGCATTTTGTACATTCGTATCTGAAAAAAAGGTGGAACAATATAAACAAACCTTTTTTGTTCACCGAGAACTCTTTACAACAATAACTAGGCTTTAGTTGAGGATCCCAAGACTGTACGAATAACGAAAAGGTTAGGTTAGGTTAGAGTTTGCTATGTATGAACGACGATATAGCTCGTCTTTTTCTCAAAATTGTGTAAAAAAAAATTCATTTTTACATTTAGTAATTCCTGGGGTCCTCAACTAAAGCATTTAATAATTAAATAACTTTATTACAATAGGTGAACTTAGTACCCTTCAGTAGTTTTTCAGTTCACCTTCAGGACCAAACAGAGGTTCCATTAGAGAAGAATAGGCACAGAAAATATTTTAAAGTCAAAAGGTCTATTTTGCATTTAGCTTTCTTGTAATGTTCTATGTTTGAGCAGCAGACTAGCATTCACATTTAATCATAATGTATAACGTTTTCTTCAGATGCTTAACACAACTATTAGGTTACCAAACTTAGCTTTATTTCTCTAGTTTAGTGTAGTTGTTACTTTCATGTGTTGGTTTATTAACTGTTTGTTTGTGTGTAATATAATTTTATTATTATTATTATTAAAGCCATTTTACAATTAAGTTTTTAATTAGTCAGATCAATCAAACCAACACTTGGCAACACTTATAGAAAATGACATTTAGAGCTGTCAAATCAGTTAGTCTATAGAAATTAGATTTGTCATGGTCCTTATAAAGCCGAGTCTCCTGCTCTTAAGATGTTCTTTTTGACATGAGTATTTACGTGTGAATTAAAATTTTGTAATCTCTTATTGGGTTTTTGCCCAAATACTCGACATTGGCAGAATTGTCTTCATTACACATCTGAGACCATTAATAAAAGAAGAAGTGGATTTGTCATAGTACATCTTACTCACCTCGTATAATGTCTCTGACAATGTATATTATAGGATTGTTCTTTGTCAAAGACACACTCGCATATATCGCATATCATATTGCCATTACTCTGAAAACAAAACAAATCTGTTTAGAAGTTATAAATTCTAAACAAAGTTACTAAAAAAAACTTCCAACAAAATAGACCAATCACATGCTTGACAAATTATTGACGTGAATTTTAACCAATAATAATCCATTGCAACTATCAGTAAACAGCATTGGTATTGGATTCTGTTATAAAATTCAATATTTTTTTTTGATTTTTTAGGGACTACTAATAATAACATGCCCATAACTATAAGTATAGTAGTATAGTTGTTTGGAGATACTTGTGTGAAATAATAACGTAGATTAAAATGGATTAAAAATATAATTATTACAATGCATTGTGGCTATCAAAAGATCAGAATAAAAACAAGAAAGATGACACTGACAGACTAAACGTCAAGACCTCAAATCTTCTTAAATATTTTCGGCCTGTAGAATCGGCTGCCCCAGTAACATAAATAAATTTGAGATGGCTTCGCGGACCACTTCGAGTGCTTCCAGGGATTACAGGTTAAGAACCTCTGAACTGAACAAATGATTGTTGTGATTACTACTGAATGGTGTGTTTGTGATATGCCATTACCTTGTCATGTCTCACCAAATGCTGTTTCAGTGTTTGTTGGTAATCATAACCGACTATACATTTGTCACATTTATAAAGGAATTTCAAAAAGTTCCCGCTTCTCAATTCGCGTTCACGCTCAGCTGCCATCTCTTCGTGTGTCAATGTAATTTTTAAAATGGTATCACTGTTACTTTTCGTTCCATGTTTACGCGATAGTGTTGCTAGACTGAGTTTGCTTTTTGGCGATTTATTTTTTGTTTTCTCATTCTTTTTTACTATGTATATCTGTGAATAATTTAATGTTATAGAAGTTGATAGATGAAAAGGTAGTCGATCACTTATAATAATACGTCATTATTAAGCAATATACAGTACTTTGATTCACTTATAACCTTTCTTGATAAATATGTATATGTTTAATACTATGTAAATAATATGTATGTATATATTATTAGTTATTATTTTATGTAATGTATGTATTGTGTATTATTATTTTTCTTTTCATTGCACCAAATAACACCGCTCACATCGACAAAGGTTAGCTGGTAGATAATGCCGATGGCATTAAGCTCGCCTGTGTATAAAAAAATATTACTGTTTTTTTGCAATAATGAATTTTTTTTTTATTTATTTACTTTAAAGTTGTAGAAATTAATAACAATTGCAGCTTACGTTCTTTATACTTTATTAGTACAGTAATGCCCCGCTTTACGCGAGGGATACGTTCTGGAAAAAATCGCGTTAACTGTAATTCCCGCGACCATAGAGAAGTTGTAGACTACATTATGTTTATACGCGCTCTTTCGCGTAATTTAATAATAAATTTGAATTTCGCGTTATAGTGAAACCGCGCATAACGGGGTCGCGTAAAGCGGGGTATTACTGTAAAAACATTTCGAGTTCAAACAACTATAAAAAACTAGTGCTTGTGTTGTTTACATGAAGTATTTGAAATTACAGCATTATAACTATACATAAAAGTGTCATTGAATTCAACTAGCGCCCAGTAGATGGCGCTAGTTGATGTTATATCTTAAACTCTTACATATTCTTAGTTACAACATTTTAAAAATACCTCCTCAACGTGTAATGGCTTCACATCTTCGTTGTCCGACTTGATGTCAGCATCAAGTATTTCTGGATTACCATCAACACTGTCTACATCTTCAGTCACATCTGGTATGCTTACATTGGAGATTGATGAGATTATCAAATTATTTAGATTTAAATTTTTCTGAAACTTATTAAAGGCGCAAGTGGCCAGTATCAGTATATTATAAAGTCTAAATCTAGTGAATTGGTTTTTTTTATTTTATTTTATTTACTTTTAGTAAATGGGCTCCAATAGAGCGCTTTTACTCGTCAATACATATACAAATATAAATGAAATAAATTTATTAATTTAATAATTATCAATTTGATTTAGCTGCTGTATACTGGCATTGTCCACTTACATACTAATGTCATAATAATATATAATAAATTTACTATGATGTAGAAGAATAGCTGCCGTATAGGGGCATTGTCATCCTATTGTATACCTAAGGGTAAACATAAAATGACATAGATTATGTCCAAGCTTTTTTATCAGTAAGATATTCATGTGTAATATGATTTTTGAATTAGTGGTATTACTGTGTCCTAACTGCGGTTAAGAGAGTAAATTTGGTGGAAATATAAGTATTTATATTTCAAAGTTCAAGTCAATACTAGTGGTGGTTTTCAAATGGATACAGTTTTTGTAGGTATATAAGCTATGGAAAGATAAACAATTACAGTGTCATGAACAGTGAAGGAGCCTTTGTTATAAACAAACGAAATACTTACTCCATTATTCTTGTTCAATAATAAATTGCAATTTTCTTCTATATTTAGTTTAAATCGTATCACTTTTTTCAATATAGTATGACAGAATATGCATAAATATATATCTGATATATTAATCTGCAATTTAAATATACATTGTATTAATTTAACAGGTTTAAAGCTAGCAAAATAATATTTTTAATAGTTCTTAATACTTGCCATAAAAGAGTCAATAATTTTACTAATAAATTCTTTGTGGATGCATTTCTTTAAATTTATTAGTGGTCCCATAGATCGTAAACAACTCAAACATGCGCTCAACATTGTACTTTCTATTTATTAAATAAAGAAAATGAAATCAAAAGTAAATAAACACAAACATTAACAAACTCAAGCAGACATTTGACATACCATTATATGACAGTTGTAAATAGTTAAATACACATTTCAATCTTTACATTTTTGTAGTTACGAATTTATATAGTAAAACAAACAATATTTTATTTTAGTTATTAAAATTAACTCACATCATTAATTCGAATATCGTATGAAAATCTTTTTTTTATTTAACATCTTTTATTACGTTCGTAAAATGAAACGGGTTTATAAGTGCGTTTCGTTTTTACAGTTGGTAAATTAAGTAATAAATTAATTATGGTTTAAATAAGACGGTATATTAAGAAAACTAGCATTTTATATATTTATTTCTTAATTTTAGTTTTTATTATTATTTAATTACATTTTCTTTATTCCATTGTATGCTTACTTTATATATATTTGAATTAATATAATTTTGCAGTATTATAACGCAAAATTGGCATCTGTGTTTGCTTACATTTTGTTAGTCGGTTGCTTTTTTCGCTATATTACCATATTACCTGTATTTTAAAATAATGATCTTTCAAGTTAAACAAAATTATATGCAATTAAAGCAGTGAACAATGAATAATACGCTATGTTGTGGATGTTTGTGTTTTGGTCGAGATTTACAAATTATAAAAGAAAACTGGGATAAACAACAATTCTTTCAACTTATAAATGAAACACCGGTAATTTGGTTATTTTTCTTATTTTTTCTAATTTGTTACATTCATTATTCATATTATATAATTGTTAGAAGTCTTCAATCTTCGTATAAATGTGATTTGTGTCAGAATGATGTATCTTTTTAATCTGGTATTTATCAGGTATGCGTCTGGTGTAGAAATATGCAGGAACTTCTGAGTCAAATAGCGTCAATGAAGGATTAGCTATTTATTGTTACATTGTGAGGTTATAATTTCTTAGATGTATGAGATTAGTAGTTTACTAATGAGCGTGCATATATCCAATGTTCTACACCAATCTCAATGCCATACATAACATAATGCGTAGTTAAAATTACATTTTCACGTTTCAGTTATCATCATCAGATGATTCAGCTATTTTGTTATGCTGGCAGTGCAGAGGGCTACTAAGAAAATTCTCAAAATTTAGACATCAAGTGAAAACTTCATATAAAATATTGACTGACTATAATGATCAAGTAAGCTATTTTTATGATATAAAGCTGTTTGTGAGATACATGGTTTGTTAGCGCCATCTATGTGTCACTAGCAAAAGCTATTATAAATAATACTATTAATTTCAGAGTAAAAATCTGTCTGACTTCCAACGGAAATCAAATTTACAAGTCAACCATGTTTATTCTATAGACTATAGACCTGATGTGGACCTGATAGAGCCAATAAACCATGTAGAGGTGGAGATTGAATGGCAAAATGATGTAAAGGACAAAGGTTTAGAGATCAAACAAGAGATAGAGTTGCAAGAGTATGGTGATGACAGGAGTGATTCGGAGGAAGTTATAAAAGTAGTTAAGAAGAGAGGGAGGCCTAAGAAATTAGTTGTTAAAAATGGTAAGCAATAATAGCTTAGAACAAAAAGATTAAAGAGCATTTTAATATCATTTTGACGTTATTCAAAAAAAATTAACAGTAATAATATTAAGTGGTTTGAATGCTCTAACCTTGTGATGTCAGTCTCTTCAAGCTTAATGTAATTGTACTTTCTCAGCTTTAGGTATAGTTACCTTGATATTAAGCTAGATTGATCCATGAGAGGTATCAGCTGCAGATGTCTGTGTGCTGTCACCTCCACTATGCTGGCTTGAGGAGTTTACAAGGTTACTTGTAACTGATTCTGAAATGGGACTTCTTCAGGGCTAGTTTGGTTGTGAATCAATCAAACTACTTGTGTTCATATTATAATGATGGCTCAGAAAACTGTCATCTGTCATCAAGATAACTCTATCTTCTCTGTTATTTAAACTCTAATTTGTATTTCTATGTCTCTTTCTCTCTTTATATTTTGTTTCACTCTAGGTTTATATTTGTTTTATATCTATACTAGCTGTTGTCAGCTACTTCGTTCGCGTAGGAAGATATAAAGTGCTATGAAGATAAAATTTTAACATGAAAAAGTAGTTATTGTGACATAACTGTAATAGTTAGATATATGGTGTTGCTGGCTTTATTGTAGATATTGATGTCCTCTATAAAACTGTAATACATCACTTTGCTCTATTGCCAATAATTTCCACAGCGTATGCAATATAATGATTTGTTTTTCACACTTTGGGTTACATTATTGAAATTTTCATATGGATCCCCAACGTTTTTAAAAATATTCTATAGCCTATGTTCATCAGGGGTAATGTAGGATTCTAATGGTAAAAGAATTTTTCAAATCGGTCCATCAGTTTCGGAGCCAATTTAATGCAAACACACAATCAAATGTTTTCATTTTATAATATTAGTATATATATTATGTATTTTTTGTATTTATAGCTTATACTCTGTTGTCTCATCTATTTCTTAAAATAAAATAACTTTTTTGTTTGTTACAGAGAAATCAAACAAAAAGAAGAAGCTGAACCTTCAAGAGGAAGATGAGTCGGTGTATAAAGTGATAGTACTGACACAAGAGGAGATTGATGGAGAGAGACTGAGTTTAGCATCGAATAGTGCGTTTCAAGATGCACTATTCAAATGTGACAGATGTATTGTAACATTTGCTAATAAGGATGATTTGAATGATCATGTTGTCAATAAGCATGATTCGGTACGGTCTTTTGTTTTATTGTTAACTAGCTTTTACTCGCGGCTTCGCTCGGATTTAAGTCATTAAATAAGTGTGGCAGTCGATTCTACAAGCCGAATATACTTATTTAAGAAGATTTGTGGTTTTGACGTTTAGTCTGTCAGTGTCATCTTTCTTGTTTCTTCTTGTCTTTCTATTGCCACAATGCATTGTGATAATTATATTTTTAAATCCATTTTAATCCACACTATTATCTAACACAAGTTTCTCCAAATAAGTATCAGAGATCATTTCAATAGAAATGAATCAAATATGATCCCAAACAGCAGAAACTATAGTCAGTTGGAAACTATAGAAAAAATTTATTCATTTTTAATAAAAAAGTATCCTATGTTACTTGTAGTACCTCCAAAAATATGTGTACAAAGTTCATGATGATCGGTTAAGTAGTTGTTGCGTGAAAACGTAACAAACAAACTCACATTCACATTTATAATATTAGTAGGGATTTTTTATTTAAAACTTCATTGCGCTTGCATACAAAAGGCGATATTAATGTCTTTGGGCATTGTCTATCAGTTATTATAAGCTTTAGGACCAGCAGAAAGGTTTCATTCGGAAGGAATAGGTGCAGATGAAAAAAAAATGTGAGCCGTCACGGGACGCCTGGCAGATGTGAAACATCGAGTTTATTCAAGTCATATGTGTAAAAGACAAGATTACAACAGGAACTAATTATTGCTTAATGAAAAAATTAAATACTATGATTTTTTTTACAGAAAATGATGACTATTTATTTAAAAAACATTTATTTATATTAAATACAAAAATTAAAAATTCGAAAACTTCTTAAATGATATAGATTTCTGAAATAACTCGATAAAATAAACTCGTCGCCACGGCAAGCGTCGCCACACTGTACACTCTACTATATATAGACTGTATATATACTTTAGTATAGCGTGGCGACCCGTCGCCACGGCAAGTGTCGCCACGCCAACAATCTGGTTTATACCCGTGCCAATAGATGTTTCACATCAATAACATAAAAAAGAATAAACGAGAAAAAACATATTCATCAGTATTCTATTGAGGCCACTGGCGGCTCGCCCTAAAGAGCGCTGGTGCAGTGCACTCCCACGAAAATTACAGAAGTAATCTATATTTCTTCATAATACATACTATCCTTACGTTACATTCATTCTATTCTACTATGCCTATACAATAGTATATTATATTACCTATATCTACGCGTATATTTGGCGTCAAGTTGTAACGAGTGGAGCGCCAGCGATTGCGCTCCTATGAAACGAAGTTTAGTACGATTCCTAGCATTGTATTCAATGAGTGCGAAAGAGAAACATGCCGACGCGTGAAACAAAAGATTTCGTATGAGAAATTAACCTAATCTGGAGCGCCGCTCACGCGCGACGTTGCCAAACCGTGCGTTCGGCCGTGCCGCGGGGAATGATAAGCATAGAAAAACGCTTAATTAATTCTATATCTGATTTTCACAAGAAAGTAATAGATGTCTTCGCTCGCCAAAAAGACCGGCGAATGGATTTTCTGTACAAATAAAATAAATGGCAGGCTCTAGTTTTTTGTTTATTTTTTTGTGAACCCCCATCAAAAAATGTCACGAGCCGCCTCTGATTGAGGCGCTTTGAAATTTTTAAAATTAACACTGTTTTTTATTATCTGTTGTCTAATTGGAATTTCAAAGAAAGTTCTTTTTATAATTTATTGTATTAATGTCATTTCGTAAAGAGGTTAAATAAATATAGTACCAATGGCTCAGTATAAGATGTGCAACATACCAGAGTTTAAACTTAACACAGAGGACAGTTGGCAAAATTACGTAAAGAGAGTGAAAGCATTCTTCGCAGTGAATGATGTCAAGCTGGATTTGCAAACTTCGTATTTAATCGCATTAGTGGGCAATGAAACGTTTTGAGGAGTTGGTGGTTTTAGTGCAAAATCATCTCAGCCCTAAATCATCAGAAATTGCGGAACGCATTAAGTTTAGAACGTGCAAGCAGCGCTCGTCGGAATCATTGAGTGAATATTTGATAAATTTAAAGAAACTTGCTAAATCGTGCAATTTTAAAGGCAAAGATCATTTAGAAGAAAATTTGAGAGATCAGTTTGTATATGGCATAAATGATGAGAAAATTCGACAGCGTTTGTTGAGTGATCGCAAACTGACGTACGAGCGTGCATTAAACTTAAGTTTCGCATTGGAGGCGGCCGAAAAAGAGGCAAAATTGGGTGACGCATGGACGGCGCGAGGCAGCTTCGACACGGAAGTGGCGAGCAGCGCTGGCGGCGCGGTTTTGGCGGTGCGCGGCGGCAGCCGCGCGCGCCTCTCGCGGGTTATGGGAGCCCGCTCAGCTGTCGACTCTTTTAAACGTTGTTTTCGGTGCGGTTCGAAACAACATAGTCCGGATGTGTGTAATTTTATAAAGGCCAAGTGTTTTAAGTGCGATAAAGTGGGACATATTAGCCATATGTGTAAAAAACTATCTAATATGTATTGCGTTAACAATAGTGATTCGGAGTCGGATGAAGTGGTATCAACACCAACCTTATATACATTAAATGAGTCAATATTAGGGCCTGACAACCCTTGGTATTACAAAGTAAATATAGATGGTTATTATTTGAATATGTTGGTGGATACCGGTTCATCTATTAGTGCAATTTCTAAGAAAATGTTTAATAATATATTTAATAACAAGTCAATATTTCCGACAAATAAAATTTTAACAGTTTACAGTGGACAGAAAATTAAACCGGTTGGTAAAATGTTTGTTAATATTGCAAATAAGAGTGATTGTTTTCAAGCGGAATTGTTTGTTATTGATAACGGGAACTGTCCCCCTATTTTAGGACGTCAGTGGATGTCTAAATTAGGCATTAGTATGCCATTTGTTTGCAATATTAATATGAACAAATCTGATGACATTTTATTAAAAATTGCACAAAAATTTAATAATGTATTTAAACCCGGTATGGGCACTTTTAATAAATTTAAGATTAAATTAAGTTTAGTGGAGGGGGCCGAACCGGTATGGCGCAAAGCACGGGTGGTGCCATATGCTTTGCGACCGGCGGTCGATGCGGAAATTGATCGGTTGGTGAATGAAGGTGTACTGTCCCCGGCAGAGGACGTAGGGGGGTGGGGCACCCCCATAGTGCCCGTGGTGAAGCACTCGGGTGGTATTAGGATTTGTTGCGATTTCAAGGTAACCCTTAATCCTGTGTTATGTGATGATAAGTACCCGTTGCCACGCATTGAGGATTTGTTTGCCTCCTTGAGGGGTGGCAAAACATTTAGTAAAATTGACCTAAAAAGCGCGTATACACAATTACTTTAGATGATGATTCACGCAAATTATGTACCATTGTGACACATAAAGGGAATTTTATTTATAACCGATTGCCGTTTGGAATTAAAACAGCTCCCAATAAATTTCAACGCATTATGGACTCGTTATTTAAATTACCTCATGTTGGTGTGTTTATTGATGATTTGATTGTTACGGGCGTCGACGAAAAATCTCATATACAAAATTTATATAAAGTATTCGAAATTTTAAATAATTGTGGCTTACGTATTGCTAAAGAAAAATGTTGTTTTTTTCAGGACAAAGTTTCGTATTTGGGTCATGTAATTAATGCAGAGGGTTTACACACAGAGGCAAATAAAATAGACGCGGTGCTGGCGGCAGCCAGACCGGCTAGTGTATCGGAGTTGCGAGCGTTCCTAGGTTTAGTGAATTATTATTCTAAATTTGTTAAAAATTTTAGTAGTATTGTGAGTTCTTTGTACAGGTTGTTGCATAAGGATTCAGTATGGTTTTGGTCGGATGAATGTGAAGCAGCATTTATTAACATTAAGGAGCACTTGAAGAATGCTAGGGTTTTGATGCATTATGATCCCGAGTTGCCCGTGTTTGTGGCGTGCGACGCGTCGTCGGTAGGTGTGGGCGCGTGGTTGGGCCACGTGTTACCGAATGGTGAGCGGCGTGCCGTATTGCACGCAAGCAGGACTCTGTCTTCAAGTGAACAAAATTATAGTCAAATTTGTCGAGAGGGTTTAGCAATTATTTTTGGTATAAAAAAATTTCACGAATACATATATGGCAGACATTTTACTTTAATTAGCGATTGTAAACCTTTGTGTTCAATTTTTGGCCCTAAGACTAGTATTCCTTTAATGATAGCGGGCCGTTTGCAGCGCTGGGCGATTATTTTGAGTGCTTATAATTATGATGTAAAATGCATTAAATCTGGTGATAATTGTTTGGCTGATGCACTATCGCGTTCGGCGGCGAATAGTGTGGTTGCATTTAACGATGTCGCCTTTGAGGAGGAGAAGGAGTTGTCTTATTTTATTGAGGCAAATTGTCCCGTTACATTTGAGCAGATTGCGAAAGCTTCAACAAAAGATGTCTTATTAAATAAAGTCGTAGGATTTGTTCATCATGGTTGGCCGAATAAAATTGATAATTCCCCCGAATTAAGAGAATATTTTAATAGGAAGGACTTCATTACAATAGAACACGGTTGTTTGTTGTTTGGTTATAGGGTAATTGTTCCAAATTCATTGCGTTCATTAATTTTAAATCAGCTACATAATAGTCATATGGGCATTGTTAAGACAAAGTCATTAGCACGTTTGTATGTGTATTGGCCTAATATTGATAAAGATTTGGAGAACATGTGCAATTCTTGTGAGGTATGTTTGAAGGAGCGACGTAATCCACCAAAAAGCACACTCTCGCCATGGCCGTGGCCGGAAAAGCCGTGGTTTCGAGTACATATGGATTTTCTTGGCCCATTTTGCAGACAGTATTTTTTAGTTTTGATTGATGCCACTACGAAGTGGATAGAAGCGTGCCCAATTAAATCGACTGAAGCGCAGGGAACGGTAAATACGTTGCGAGAAATATTTGCGAGATTTGGATTACCTCATGAGATTGTCACAGACAACGGCCCACCTTTTTCGAGTCGTATTTTTTATGAGTTTATGCATAAAAATGGTATTGTACACATTCATGCACCACCGCGTCACCCGCAGAGTAATGGTGCAGCAGAGAATGCAGTCGGTCAAATTAAACGTTGCTTAAGAAAGTCTTTGACTGACGGCATTCCAATAAATATTGCTTTAAATAGATTTCTTCTTAATTACAGAAATGCTGAACATTGTACCACTAAAAGGTCACCGAGTGAAATGTTATTTGGTAGAAAGTTGAGGTCTTGTATGGATATACTTGTGCCATCGACATCTAAGATTGTAAATAAAGAACAAGAACATCAAATTGAACGGTTTAATGGTAAATTAAGGAGCATTTCAATCGGTGACACGGTTATGTTTAAAAAGTGGTGCAATAATAAAGAAATATGGATGAGGGGGAGTGTGTTAGATAAGTTGAGCAAGAATATGTATATTGTCGAGCACGACGGCGAGAAGCACCATCGGCACATTGACCAGATGTTTGTTGCTCCGAGGAGGTCTGGTGTCGAGGCAGCGGAGGTGGACGTGGGGGACTCGATAGAAGGAATGCAAGAAGATTCTGTCACAAATAACGAATCGAGTGCTTCCCGCGTGTGCCCCTCTGAGACTTCCTCGGAGTTAGCAGGAAAGCGCATCTCTCGCCGTCCTGTTCGATACGGGTTCGATGAGTATACCCAACAAAAGCGAAATGCGAAATAACTCAAAGTTATAAAGTTACTCCAATAATGCATTCTGCTACAAATATTGTTAGAAACTTAGTGGCGGAATGGTGAAGGCTGATATGTCGAGTGTTAACAGAATAATAGTTTTAAATGAAAAAGCGAAATTTTCACAGAAACTATTTGGATAAACAAGAATTCGAGTCTCTGTTGAAATAGTGGAACATATTTTTTCAGAATCAAATGAAAACAAATGAGTATTCACAAAGTAAACAACAAAACAAAGCGCAATCCAGGTCAGTGTGGTCAGACTGAAATAATAGTTCTCCATAAGTCAACGTCAGCGGTGCGGCTGACCTAACATTATTTATGCTAGTAACACACCAACACACACACTGAACAAAATATAGATCAGAGATTCCCAAACTATGCGAGCGAACAGAGGCGGCTCGTCCTAAAGAGCGCTGGTGCAGTGCTCTCCCACGAAAATTACAGAACTTATATTACAGCGGGGTAGATATAGGTAATATAATATACTATTGTATAGGCATAGTAGAACAGAATTAATGTAATGTAAGGATAGTATGTATTATGAAGAAATATAGATTACTTCTGTAATTTTCGTGGGAGTGCACTGCACCAGCGCTCTTTAGGACGAGTCGCCTCTGCGAGCGAATATTGTGTGGGCTTTAACCTAAAATGTATGTATGTGTCAATAGAACAGTCTTCATTCGTATTGGTAATTTTTCATTCCAATTAGAACAAATAGAACGGCATTAAGTGGTTCCGCGACTCGCTAATAGGGAATCTCAGCATTACCGATATTTATACACACATTGTTTGAAAACAGCGAAGAAATGGGTCCCAAGATTGGAAATTTTTGTTAGGTCGGGGCCCAGTTAACTTTGAGAACCACTATTATATACATAATATAAACCTGTGAATGTTGAGAGGATGATTGCGTCGGTTTTAAATAACCAAATATCCATTAAATTATCAACTGAATTGAATTTTAAACGTTTGCAACAAAAGTCAAATTGTCGTCGATACGTGACACGTTTTTCCCATCGTGTCGCCTGTTGAAGCGGGCTTGCCAAATAAATTGCTTCTGTCGTAACGAACTCACGAAATGCGTCGCCTCTGTGAATGCAAATTGGCTTTGCTCTGTGCGAATTCGTAGAGAGGACGACTTATTTAAATTACTTATAAAGTATGAAATAATGAATATATGTGTGATAATCACAAGGGTACCTATAAACACATAACTATTTACAGCATTTCAACTATTATTTCCTTATTACCTATTTCCCTGTATGGCTGTAATTGGAATACATTTCCCATTTGCTCGTATTAGAATGACCGTCGGTGGTTTAGGCGGTTGGCCGATCAGTGTGGTGCATGATTCAATAAGCGGCTCTCTGCAGATAGCAAACTGAATTCAGAGCATCGTGCGTTCAAATTGCGTTTATTTTACTTTTTTTTTATTGAAAGCGGTCCTGAGCATAGACAACTGTTACCACAGACAGATGTCCGCGCGCAACAGTCGAATCCACTATGCCGGCTTCAGGAGACAAATGTGCTCTGTCCAAATTGACAGGACACACTATCTGTAAGTCCGGTCTATAAATTCAGCTGTTACCATTAACGAGGTATAAAAGTACATAATAGCCTCTGGTGATTGGCTAGCAAAGGCACAGGTCATGTTGTTACCACGTCAAATATACTAGGTATTAAGAGTGTGGGAGGTTTATTGATTTTCAGTTTCTTCAGTACAAAGTGTTGCAAATGTTTCAGAACTAGTTCAGCACGGTTGTTTGTTAGTTTGTGCTTTCAGATATGAATATGAAATTCAATTGCTGACATTGAAGTTGCTTGTTCTTCTCGTCATCGTAGATTCTAGTGAAGAGCAAGAAGGCATGCAGTGTTTGGAGTAAAACAAAACTTTCTGCAATACACTGGAATCTGTCTTCAAGCCGGCATTGCGGATACATGAAGAAACTCTCACTCTATAGCGGCAATTGTTTCTGTACATTGATTGCTCTGACTGACATCAGATTAGAATAGAGATTTATTACATTATATGTAAAAAACTCAAGTCAATCTTGCACTTGGCTTTCCGACAACACTCTATGTTCGAGCAACAGACTAGCATTCGTAATTAATCATTAATGTATATAGTTTTCTTTAAATGTTTATCACAACTATTAGGTTAACAAATTTAGCTTTATTTCTCTAGTCTAGTTGTTACTTACATGTTATGGTTTGTTAACTGTTTGTTTGTGTATGTCTAAATAAATATTAAACTCCTGTTTACCCCTACACATTGCAATGTCAGTCGTGAATATACATTTTAATTCCAATAGTATTAAATCAAATGAGAGGCAGTTAACCAATAATAGCGTTATAGTAATGGTGGCTTCGGTTATAAATTGTGCGTAATATAGTACGTTGAATTTATTGCGATTAAAAAAAAATATTAATCAAAACAATAAAAATTCCTACGATATAATCCGAGATTATTACCTACCAGAGGCGGCTCGTCCTAAAGAGCGCTGGTGCAGTGCACTCCCACGAAAATTACAGAAGTAATCTATATTTCTTCATAACACATACTATCCTTACATTACATTCATTCTATTCTACTATGCCTATACAATAGTATATTGTATTACCTATATCTACGCCGCTGTAATATAAGTTCTATAATTTTCGTGGGAGTGCACTGCACCAGCGCTCTTTAGGACGAGCCGCCTCTGTTACCTACAAATAGACAAACAGAACGACTTCGTTTTACATTATCATCATTAGTTAATAATAAATACATATTGTTTTATTTGTGTTGATAAATGAACAAAAATAAAAAACTACGCCGTAGTCGACTACACTAAAGTATGCTACGCCGTAGTCACTACTACGACATTTTCTAATTTACAATATGTTAAAAATGCAATTTTTAAATAATATAATTAAGAGTATTTATAAAACGGTATTCTTCTTACGATTATTGAAATGGCCAACAAAAGGCAAATAAAAGCATTGACAACAAAAACCTTTTAACTGCGACGATCTCCCGCTGAGATGTACGAGTACATCCAAATAATACGCGAGACACGTTTATTAAGTGTAACCTATATGAAGATATCATGTGTTTTAATATTTAGAATTATGTTAATATGTAAGGTTTTATCTAAGAACTAGCTGTTGCCCGCAACTACGTCTGCGTAATAATGAATGAAATAAATCTAATAAGATTTACACATACTTTCATCCCCTATTTTATCCCCTTGGGGGCAGAATTGATCAAAATCCTTTCTTAGCGGATGCCTACGTCATAACATCTACCTGCATGCCAAATTTCAGCCTGATCCGTCCAGTGGTTTGGGCTGTGCGTTGATAGATCACTAAGTCAGTCAGTCAGTCAGTCACCTTTGAGTTTTATATATATAGATATAAAGGTTGATAAGCTAAAACATTGTTTAATAAAGAGCTTTTTATACAATTTACATAGATATTAACTTTCAAGAAATAACTGAAAATATATTGTCATTTTTGCAAAAGACAAAAGTAAGTCATTGTTGTGATTGCCGACACAATGGGGAATAGGCCAAGTTTGAAAGTCAACAGTCGTGTAGTGCAAATAATAGGACCGTATGAGGCAAGGTCCCTCCCGGCGAGTGCTCCTCTTTGTGTGCTGGCCTTGCGAGGCGGAGGTGTTGGCGCCTTGCCAAGTAGGTTAACTAGCTCGCATTCGTTTTGCTTACATTCGAGTATGACTCAAAATATTAATTTAATATATATTATACTATTACAGTGCAATGTTAAACAATTGCAAGATTGCGAAGAAACCGCAACAACCGCACGACAAAAGTTTTTTAAAAGTTGTAAAAGAAAATCTCCCTAGAATTAAAAGTTTTCTCGTAGCTTTAAAAACCCCGAAAGAAGTGAAATAAATTTAGAAAGTTTATGAAGATATTTCCTGAAAATAATTTCAAAAAGAAATAATCCATAAAAATAGTTTTCAACTCACCTATAAAATTCATGCTGAGCCCCCTCACGCGATCTTACCGCGACCAATGAAGGACTAATATTTAACAAAAAGTAAATTTTAACTTTAGACTATAAATAAAAAAATACTTAAAGATCTAATAATAATTGGGAGCACCAAAATGGGTTAAGTCTTATATCGATATTGGACAACTGGCATTTCGCCGGAGCGCGGGACACGTCCGTCCGCGGCGACGACCGCCTGGCAATGCGCGGAGGCCGCCCGCCCCGCCCCTTTTATAACTGGCCACGCACACTGCCGCATGCACCACCACGAGCAGGCAACCACCGATTGGTTGAGAGATATTACCCTTTTAGCTAATAATCATTGCATTTTATTTGAGCCGCTGTCTTTCAACTTAAAGGCCGCTCATTATTTCAACTCACTCATTCATTTAGCGATTTATTATTCAATTTATTGGCCTGCTTTAATATACTGTTCATATAATAAATAGTAGATGTGCAAATAATAATATTAGATATGTTAAAGATTGGAATATTGTATTCCAGAAGTGATGTGCCCGAACTAAAATCAGATCAGAAGGCTTCCTAATCTATATTCGTACATCAAGGGAATTCGCGTGGGAAAAGGTTGCGCTCTAGTCATACTATTATATTATTAAAAAGCCATTGTCAACATCCCCAAAGCCCATAGTAATGAAAGAATCAGTTGGAAATTCGTGCGTCAATTCTAAATTTGAAACTGTTTAGTGAAATCAATAAAGTTGGAGCAAAATAAAGTAACGGATTTATTTTCAGTACATAACGGAAATAAAGTAATCGATTCTTTGTATCAAGTTTATTTTATCGCACTTTGGCACGAAATCACATTGTTTGTTCGCGTCGTTAGGGAGATATAGATATATGCTGAACAGGGTGTTCCATTGTAGTCAAGAAAGCGACATTGTTGCATGTCACATGGTCAAATACGCAAATAGTTTTCAGGTCATCCCCGCTGTGCTAGTCTACAATATTGAGAGATGTTTGCTTCATAATTACGTTACATAGGACCCACATTAATGAATTGTAACTTTCGGGTCTAATTCAGTTAGTGTAAGCGCTCAAACTGATTATTTGAAGGCTGTTCACTCAAATGTGACATAACAGGATTTCAAATAACATCGTCTTTCTCAAAAATCTAGGCCCCATCTGTTCTTCGGAGGCTTTCAGCGTTTCAGTAATGCACAATTTAATATTAATGTGTATTTATAAACATGAAAGTAGTGCTTGCTCGTTGGAAGTGGGGAAACACTAAACACTAAATAATTAACATTTGTTTTATAATGTACAAATTTTATTCACCAAAGTTAACCGTAAAAAGCTGCATTACTTACTTCTATTTATGTATATTAAAAAGTTATATGGCTACATAGACAGGGTGATTTTTCTAAGGTTATATTATCTAATATAGGTAGTATAAGCGAAGACAACTGCTATCACAGAAAACTTTTGCTTCCTTTGTCACGCCCGGATGGTAAACTGGGCTGACAACGATCACCAGCCCGCCTACCAATCTCTTAATATACAGATGTCAAGGAATAAAAAAAAAAAGATAAACCTAGGGTCAAAAAATAATTTTTCTATAAAATGTTTCTCTTTACAAAAAAAAGTAATACCGGAAACGAATTTCCTTTCAACATAAAACTATGATTTTTTCATAATCGTATCATTTCTTTTACGATGTCAAATAATAATAAAATTGTTCCGGTTTATTACTAGGTCGATTTTACACTTACACCCTCGGCAATAAGTTTCCCTGGCACAACCTATGCATTACAATAAAAATAAACCGCGAAACCTTTTATGTTGACCGTACTACTGCGTACAAAGTGTCTCATTTGAAATGTAATGTCGGGAATAAACTCCACAGCCTTTTATTAAATTCACTTACACATAGTCTTATTCAATGTGACTGAAACTTATTTACCTGTAACAATGAAATTATTAAAATGTTAGAAATTAATATAAATGTAATTTGGAATATGATGTATTTTTATAAAATACTACAATTATTCTAGGCTTGCATTATAATCCAAGGTTCCCAATTTCACTCACCAATCTCGAGTTTGGGAATTATTTTAAAAAGTAGGTCGCTGTAAAGGTGGCTACTATTGACTGTAACTTTCGCTTTTACATAAATTATAATAAATCTAATCGCCTAATTACAATATTACGCAAACAATAAAAATAAGTATGAACTTTTCAATAAGTCTGACGTCTACGGCGTAGTCAAGCACGTCGTAGACATGTCTACGCCGTAGCTAATTTCGTTAATTGTGATATAACCGATGAATTTATTATTAATTCTATCAATCTTTTATTGTTAGCTCTTTTTAAGGGAGTTTTATAAATGTCGGTTGTATAAAGGATGTTTGCAAGCTTTGTTTTCGTGTTTGTTTATTAATATTTAAGTAAAAACACCCTATAGACATAGAGTACTGATTTAGCACATACTGTATAAAGTGGATTAGTGAACTCTATTCCAATGTCAATTTGAGTCCGCACTTAGTTAGCGCCACTTCACTACTAATTTATTGATATTGATTGAGCAGAACCTTCCATTTAAAAGGCATCTTTTCAACAATTGCCTGCCTACTTTCTTTGACTGATTTCCTCTTTGTTTCAAGAGTAATCTCTGGTGGTTAAATTGATTGAGGTGGTCGCGTTTGATATAGCGATGGTAGACTGCTCGTTGAAGGTGCTTCTTTGTGGTATTACCTACATTGGTGTTGATAATAATTTAAAAATATCAGTTTCTACTATTTAAAGACAGTGATTGTGGATTAGTGGCACATTGAATTATTGGTGATTTAATCTCAAATCTCGGTCAGCGCTGGTATTTTGATTGCTCTTTTGGCATGTAAGAAGGATACTTCAATGGACAATGAGCCTTAAATTGTAAAACACATATTTGTGAATTAAATGCACAAATGCATCGCATAAAACGGATTCGAGGCGACACTGTATTTTAAGTGAGTGTCAATATATGTGTTTATGTAAGGGGGTGCCGGGAAGTGGGAGAGGGGAGGAAGAGTGTTTACATCTGACCACTTGGAGTTAGATTACAGTTAAAAGATTTCTAGGGTTGCTCGCTCTTATTGCGCTTCATGTTAAAGGGTAGACAGGCATTGGGTGTAACGCAGATGCTACGGATGCAGTGTTCGTAAGAAATATGTATTTTGTAAAATTATTTAAATAAATATATATACTCGCATGCGTCAGTATTATTTGAGATTTATGAAAAGAGGTTTAAAATTGAATATATTAAAATTAATAATCCAGCGCCATCTAGTGACGATTACGTGCAAATATTAGTGTTGGCAGTTCACACTAGAAGTAACAAGATTCGATTTGTATTTTCTTTTACAAAAGAAATAAATATTCGTGCGAACCCTGGAGAAGTGTCAAAGCTCGGCCAGTAAAAGCAGATTCGATGAATTGTAAATGAAATCAGCTGAAAGCGGCACCCCTCCTCGGCACGAACTCTTCTGCTGGCAAACGTATACTTGTGTATTATAATTATATGTACATTTGTAAAACACCGAGTTAACTGCACACGAGACATACAGCCAATGGGGTTGAAAGGAACGAATGCGAAATGCTTTTACAAATGTTAGACGTTATATGAATCTTCAGAATCGTCGCAACAACTTTTAACTTGAAAAGTTCGACAACAAAAGATTCACTTAAGATATATTTGTACATATATTAGTATTATAATTGTTTCAGTGAGCAGGGATCAAAACTGAAACCTGAAACGCGACAACTGTACGACGAGCATGTGTATTGTGTAACAATCGCTGAAACATGCAAATGACAAAGGTCAAGTAATAACAGAAAGGACAAATCTTCACGCTCAGATAATTTTGTGAAAATTAAGCTTAAACATGTGGCTTTTAATTATAGGAACATCCCGTATCACTGAAAAAGGTCTCGCTTTCTCTTTGAAGTCATTTTCAGTAACGATAATATTACTCTAGTTCGTAGTCATTGTGCATATGAACCATTTGCTTATAAGCAGCTAATGGTAGTCAACGACCAAACGTGTGCAGATTCGATAATTAAGTTTAACTGTATGTTTCTATTATTTTTATGTAACGTTAAATAAATAATCATTTACATGAAGTTTACATTTGTTGCATGAAATTGTAACAGGAGAATGTAATAAGGAACCATCGGGTGTAGGCTGTAAATCAAACACAACGTCATTCGAACAATTACACACTCAATGGTTAAAACATAATATAATAAACGGGAAAAATTAATGTATAGCACTCATCCGAGAGCGAACAATGGAGATAAGTGCCTCTCTGTCACACACACGCTGCCTCTTTCACTCGCCCAACAATGAGATCTGATTGGTTGAATAATAAACCATTGTTGTTTGAAAATCGAACCAAAGAATATTATTATATTTTTTCTATTTATTTCTGTCTAGTCCACTTCTCCACCTCAACGGAATGCAAACATTGAAATTAATCAATTGGCTTTTATTCGTCAATTCTATACTTGAAGTTTGTAACAACTAAATATTACAGTAGCAACTGTTGAAGTAACATTTTCTTTGGAGGTTGTAAGCTCGCCTTTGTAAAAAATATTACTATTTTTTTTTGCAATAAAGAATTTATTTATTTTGTATGCCAGGGGAGCCAACCTTAAGTTACCTTAAGTTACCTTAAGTTAAGTGCAACGTTTTTTTAAAACCTTTTTTGCACACTTTTTAAATACGTATTTAATTGCGGTTCGTAAAAAATTTCATATATTGAAAAATGGCTCGGACTATCAAGGCGCTTGGCCACCCCTGGAATATACAATACTATGTTCCCACTTCAAGAAGCAATGTTTGACTTGATTTATTTGTGTTAGAATATAATGAAAACTATAATGAAATATATATATATATATATATATTTTTAATAAAAAGTATCCTGTTACTTCTAGTAACTCCAAAAATATGTGTACAAAGTTTCATGATGATCGGTTAAGTAGTTGTTGCGTGAAAACGTAACGAACAAACTCACATTCACATTTATAATATTAGTAGGGATATTCAGGTGTGTGAAATGTAGGTGAGGATTGTCGATATATTTCTCTATATAGTAAACAGGCAGTGATCAATCTGATTCAGCAATTGAATAGCAAATGTAATTTGCGGAGTACCTCTCTGCTCTGACAAATGGCGGGCAGGTGAGTCAGGGCCGGACGCGCGCGAGGGCTCTTATGTCTATAATAATGAGCACTGCATTTATTGGGACAAAGGTTCGTGCACTCACCTCTTAAGGGAAGTCGACCACGCACAACATACAACATACAATATTTGCAAACAATTCATAAAACAATAAAAATAGTTCTCCTATAAAAAGCAAATAAGTTTTACACAAAAAAGCAACACTGAACGAATTTTTAAAATCCCTACTAATATTATAAATGTGAATGTGAGTTTGTTTGTTACGTTTTCACGCAACAACTACTTAACCGATCATCATGAAACACACATGTTTGTACACATGTTTTCGGAGGTACTAGAAGTAACATAAGATACTAATATTTTTTACTATAGTTTCCAACTGACTATAAGTTTTAACTGTTTGGAATTATATTGATTCATTTCTATTGAAATGATCTCTGATACTTATTTAATGACTTAAATGCGCGGGTAAAAGCTAGTATGTTTATAATGTAATGCAATCTTGCTCATTGTAATGTTAGCGCATGCGCAGGGCCTACAATTAGATTATTATAATTCTTAGTGCGATGTTAGTTCTAATTCTACTTATAGAGCCATGTTTGTGGAGCCAATAACAAATAAACAAGGGCGGGATAGTGGAGGCTTGTCTGCATATTACTACCAAATTGCGTTAACATATTGTTCGTGTAATTATTGTGTAATGAAATGAAATGAAATGAAAACCGTTTATTAACATAGGCACTAAAGGCGTGTGCTTGCTCATCATCAGACTCTATAATGTATAAGGTATACCTGGTACCCTAAAATATTCCAATGTATACCTGAAATGGAATATATAAATATAAGAAAAGCTGTGCCCTGAATGCCTAATTCATTATCAAAACAATGTAACCGCATTATGATGTATGAGAAAGCATTGTAATGAAGGTGATCAATCTGCACCCTTCGCTGACCCTTTTACTTAACTATAATATGCTTCCCATACATACGAGTATATACATTAGTACGATTTGAAAGAATAACATATTTGTGTATTTACTATTTAGAAATGAATTTGAACTTTGTAATTGAGTGGGAAATGTAATGTAACGTCAAATGTTTTAATAATACCATTACTGAAACATTAAAAATCTAATATAAATAATCGAATACAATTTCCTAATATATTATGCATTTGCAGTGGATGGAAGAAAGAATAATTACATGTGTCAAATACGCACAAACTATTATGGTAGCTGTGGCAAAACCTGAACAGGAGCAACGCCATCTGGTGGTGCAATTAATCATCAAAGTCATCTCGAGTAGCACTAGTCCATGAAGTGCCCGAAAGCCTGCGCACCTTTATATTTGTACGCAAGACCCACTGTGCATAAATCGCCCAACACTCGTACATATGTAAGAGTGCCGCAAACCAAATTAAATGGCCTGGAAATGGTGCTCTGTGGGCTTATCACGAATTTTAGTCTGGCTTTCGAACCGAGTTCGCTTCAACCGATTTGTATGGAAATTTGAGCAGCAATTTGGAACTACAATATTTTAGATACTTTTTGTTAATTTTCGAACGTCTCGATCTTTCGTTCATTAGATAGATTGCTGGTGCTCGTTAGTCGTTAGTAAAAATTCATGATCCCGATTGCTAACGGATCCGTTTTACTTGTGACAGCTCGATTCGAAAGCCAGACTAAATTCGTGATAAGCCCACTGAGAGGCTTCACAATGGCGGTTTCCATGGGTTTTTTTGTATTAAAAGTACAAAACGCGTTTTCTTACCAACTTCCTCTATTTGACACTTAAGACGGTTTAGGATATTTATTTCCTCGAAAAGAACTACAGAAATTCACTTAATTGAGATAACAATAATAATAATAACTATAAATAAACATAACGTACGTAGAATATTGACAACACCATCACAAGGCACTCAAACCCATTATATGTTTTTTTAATTCATATTTAAATTTGATAATATTTTTAATATTAGTTATATTATTCGGCAACTCATTATAGATCTGCGCTCCTTCCTTACTTAATTTGTTAGAGAAAGAAAGCAATGTTATTACAAAAAAACCTTTAAATCTACGTTAATCTGCTACGTCATAGGTGCATAAATATTAGCGTGGCCGGCATAGTGGTGTGTAATGAGTTGACGATACGCCTCGTTAATTATTCATACGAGTGCTTGTACAGTCAGCGACAATATGCTCATGTGCACACTATTTAATATATTACTTAATTCGAAATTATGCTTCCTTGAATATACACTTAACTACATTTTATAGTTCTCTCGCCAATCCATAGTCGTATCATTATGTAATGAACGAGTTATTCAACATAAAAAGGTTTTCAAATTGAACTGGTAGCAGACTATACCGTTTTGTAATATTATTGTCGATGAGTGTACTTGTTGGGGCGAGGATGAGTTCGTGAGTTTGATGTTTAATGACCCGACTGTACCTCTGAAACAATGGAGCCTCCTTCGGGGAACATTAACTGACATACCTTACACAATGTACCGCAATATTCCACATAATACTCATTATCGGGTTTAAGTCAGGTTACCAACAATAGTAGTAATAATAAATACTTTATTGCTTTAAAAACATAATAATAACAATACTGACACAAATTAACTCATAGGAAACAGATTTAGAGCAATTGGCGATCTTATCACTAAAAGTAATTTCTTCCATACAACCAATTGTCATAGAAGCTATGTTAGTGTGGGGCAATGCAATTTAGATAAATAAAATACATAAATATAAGTCAACTAAATATATAATACACATACACATATACTGTTACGTGTTTGTCTGTTTTTTTCTAATAAAAAGAAATAATATTTAAGCCAATGTGGAGAGTACGAACAAAGCGTATGATTGTGTCTCCGATGGCCCACTATCAAAGAAAGGGTGAAAACACATTTCACGTAAAAAATAACTTAATACTCCGAGTGTACTTATAGAGCTAAAAGACGATTTCCGCGCTTGTCACGTACATACGGCCATCTCGCTCACCCACTTATGATTGTGTATACTCCGTCTCTGTCACTTATATGGAAGTGCTAACCCCTTTTAGTGTGCATTACGCGAAGAAATAAGTCAGGATTTTCTTAATAAGAGAAGAAAGATCGCGGATATTGCGTCTCTCAGGCCCGCATTCGGAGATAACGCCCGAGCGTGCTTCGATCATTACGCGAATGCATTTTATTACATTTTAAATTATTTACTAATAAACACGGCAACCATTAGACAGTAATCAAAATAAAATAGTAATATGTTGCATATACTTATAGATCAAAAATCCAGTTTAAATATTAATTAGCATTTCTTTCTTTCTGTTATTTATACATTAATAAGTAACGATTGAAACGATTTCTTATAAATTTGGATCTCTTCGATTGCACTATGCCCGCTATTAAAAAGTTAAAACGTAGTGAGGAGTGAATTTCACATACGACAAGTGGTTTGGCACTTGACCCTATACACATGTCGTGTCTGGCGCTGCTAGGCCTTACATAAGTTGTCTGTTCGTTTTTTTAAAATCTTACGTTTGTTAATTGTAAGTGTCTGTTGCCAGACCTAATTAAATAAATGCGTGTAACAGAACGTAATGACAGCTAGGTGACAGTAGACAGTTGCAATGGATTATTATCATTGGTCAAAAATCAATCACATCAACAATTTTTCAAGCATAGTGGTGCTGGGACTGCTCGTGGTGTTCCAGCGCGACTGAGCATGTAAAGAGGCTGGTTCCATGTAAGTTCACACAGAAAATATAAGAAATATACTTCCATAATACATAACATAATTGAATTGAATGAGTGAAATAGAAAGTGCGGAAGTAAATTATCAGCAACAATATGCCAATTAAATGTGAATGTTGAAGCTTGAGTTGTTCAGTTGGGATCCTTCTAATTGCATTAAACAGGAGCCGGAGACCGCGGCGCTATCAAAGACGGCGTAATGGCATTAGGCAGGAGCTCGGAGTGACTTGCTGTCGGGTTATCGTCACTCGAGCATAACTTTTCACTTATTAATTCCATTATCGCAATATTGTGCAGTTTCTATTGATTAGGGTTTATTAGTCAGAGATCACCAGCAGAATCATTAAAGAATAAAAATGCAAAATAAATAAAAATGGAATCCAATAACATTAATTTATTATTTTCAAACGTCACATGATGTTGACACATTGCAACCAATGCTTCCATGAAGGTAGTCAGAGGAAAAACATTATTATTGCCCAGTATGTAATGCAAACAATGGCTTACGAACATACGCACGTAATTGGCACACTTCCTGTCTGTGCGGCGGACAAGATGGCGGACAATTTCCGGTTCCCGCGCTTTTGACTCGCATGTAACTGACACTTCACGGACTTTGGCATAATGGGAGAATATTGAAAGAGGGAATTTATGTTTAAAAAATAAAACTTTAGACGCGATCAAATGACAACATAATTAAAATACTTTTCCTCTCATATTTTCATGAGCAAATTCGACAGTGGCTTCCACTATGCCGGCTTGCGGAGATGAAACAGGTTAACTTCGCTTTGGAAGCAACTGGGTATTCTGCTTGAAATACTGGGCCAAAGCCAGGTCTGCCTCCCTTTCTATTCTACTAACCTTAGTAAAAATGTTTCAATGCAGCGTTTATTAACAATAACACACTTTGAGATGAATAATCCCATTATACTGTATGGTTGAGATATAGTAATCATCAAATCGCATTTATTTGTTGACAATAAAGAGCGAGCACTAACACATGCCGGATATAGTGTTAGCGTTGTCGGATGAACGTTTATCCGGGTGTAAAGTGAATCCGGATAAGAACGCACAGCGGGATACTTTGTTATTGTGAACACCATTTATTGTTATAAACTGTATTATTCTACTTCGCATTACGAGTAATGATTGTTTTTGTTGTTTAGGGCTATTTGTGAATACGAGACGTTTTATTCTGCCTTCTGAGGTGCGAACAATACACAATACTATGCAACACAGTCAAGTCAATTTAGACAAGTGACGAAATACTTAAGTGTTACCAAATGCCGACTGAAAATTATCATTAAAATAAAAAAAAATCATAAACCAAGGTACGTATGTATGTAAATGTGAAAAGATACCCCTAAAATAAATTCAACCCTTAGAATTTAAATACGTTCAAGATAAAGAACACTCACACATAAAGAAAGGATAAATCTCATAATAAATCAAAAGGGAGATTGTTTTTTCTTTTGCTGTTTTAAGGGAAAATATATTATATAGGTATACATATATGTTTGTAGATATGTGTAGTAGCTTATTAATTGAAATGGTTTAAAAGTCTTAATGCGTCTTAGATGTCAGCACTACTGGCTCAACTCGAAAATTCATTATTCAATTCAATTATATGATATGATAGACCCCATTTAGATGATCATTTCTTAATAATAACAAATTTCACTATAGAATGTACATGAGGTCATTTTGCATAAACAAAATATCAAGTAATTTAGTAATTTTTTTCAAATCAAATTTAATGTCTGGGACCTTAGTTGTGAACGACAAAACATTTACAGAATACATACTCCAAACTTACAACTAAAACCCTATGCCTTCACCACCTTATATTCAGTCATTTTAATAGTAATAAAGTTACTTCATACGCTTTGATAAGGCTAGGTAGCGTTTAATACATGTGTCCATATTAGAAATCCATAAAGTCACGTTTTACACGCGCGAATGTGGCCTGCCCTTTAAATAATGTGAAAATGCATCAACCTCATAATGTATTATAAAAATAATAAACCAGTTTGTTATACATTCGTACACATAATATCACTTCAATTCATATTCGAGTGGAAAGAATTAATAATTCATAAAAGTTCGCCGATTATGAGTTGGCTTTGGGACGTGCCGTGCGTTGTCATGCCGACGTCACGTACTTGGCACGATACACCCCCTCGTTATCGCATAGTGATGTGCTGCTGTCGATAGCGTTCTCATATCGACTATTTATATTGAAATGTTTGGAACTCACCTAGCAGGACGAGTACATAATACTCATTCGAAAAGAAAAAAAACATCACATCGACACTAAATCTAAAATGCCTTCTTACACTTTGAATGGTTTACTAGTGTCAATGCTGACAGACAATTAGGCAAATTAAAGCCGAATTTAAAATGTAATAATATTTTTAATCAGAAATGTGATTATTATTTGTTATCAATAACACCAGGCAATGATGGTGCGGTGCTTTGGAATATTCCTTGAATACATGGCTAGACTTTACATATAACAAGTTATCTGTTCGTGTCTTTTTTGTGTTTGATAGTTGTAAGTGTTTGTTGTCGGACCCAATTAATTAAATACGATTCCACAAGTTAAAATAATCCTCTTGCATTCACTTAATGCCTTTTGTATTTTCAAATGTAACTTCGATCTAATTCAATGTTTATTCATTATTAACCAACTGTTATGTATTATTTTTGTTACGTATGAAGGTATGCCAACGTCAGTCTGCATCTAACCGTTGTTTCATTAAGACATGTCAATTTTATTAAACTTGTAAAGTGCTCGCATGTTTGTGTCTCATAGACTACTCAGATTACTCGCAGTAAGATTTGAAAAACACTCCTTTGTGTCTAATTATAGGTAAACCAATTCGCTAAAATAAAACAGTAAAATCAACAAAAAGCACAAGGTATTAATATGCAAACAATTTGAGTGATATTTCGTGTATTTTTCATATTGGTGTGTGAGAGGGGGGCGAGGGGGGCGATCGGGGGCGAGGGGGGCGATCGGGGCGGCCAAGGAGCAGAGGCTGCGGAAGAATGCGAGCCATGCGGCGTGCGAGGACATTCCTCAACGATCAGGTGCATTCCGGCTTCCTCGATATGTAGAGATGGGCTTACTATCGACTCACATATCACTGTAATATAACGATAAATTAAATTCAGCAATTCAATGTATAATAGTCATATGAAAGCGTCCACAACAATTCCACGCAATCACGTTTGAAGAACAATTGCAATCATACGTCAGAGATCACTTATTATAACAGTTGGATTGATTTTTGCCACATATCGTAAAGTAAAATAATATTAATAAATTAAAATAGTTTATTTAGATATCATCGGTTATAAATAATACTAAAGTACCTATACATATTATATACCATATTATAAGTGATATCGACAACGTATTAATTCCCAACACTACAGACAGCCGTCGTGAAGACATAGGCGCGACGTGAGAGAATTCCTCCGCAGCCAGCACCAGTGACTTCATTTACGCCGCACGTGGACCATGTGGTATTTCAATCTATCAACTATGAACAAGCAAACAATATCCTATGCACTCGACTGCCACGTGGCACAAAGCGACAACTTTAGTCTTACAACGCATACACCTTCGTGCTTATAATAAGTGTTGGGCTCTCTCGATGGTCAATCGTTCTCAACATGTCTTTCGAATAATTGAAATTGAATTCTCTTGAATATTGTTTATATTATAAATCCTTAATATAGATTTGTGTAATACAATCCACATATCACAATAAATAAGAGAGTTTAAATACATTAATTAAATAAATAATTGGAAATAGCCAGAAGTGAATTACGCAATACCATTATAATAGTGGTAACAACATTTAGGTTTCTCAAATTCCAGTTATTTATTAAATTATTATTTACCCAAAATTTCAGTAATAGTTATTTCGAGGGAAGTCATATTATAACAAATGCCATTTGAACAATAGATTATGGGAACAATGACCTATTGAACGATCGCAAACCGGTTCATAAATCAGGTAGTACCGGGAAATTGCACAACGAAAGGGTTGCAACTAGCACTGTAATACTCGCTCCTGATTGGCTGACAGCTGGGGCATTCGTTTGATATAAATAGGGCATCATTTGACCTCTGCAATCAGTTCACATCCTGCAAGCAAACGATCAAGATGGCATTCGTACCAGTACCACTTGTTTACTTCGCACCGGTGTACTACGTGCCAATTTTTCCAGTCTGGTCACCCAACCATGGAGCACAGCAAGGAGCAGCCTTTTGCAACTGCGTGAGAAGTCAATACAATTCACCTGACTTCTCCCATAGCTCCTGTTATTCGTCGTCGCCAGTGTCAAGTTCCGGAAGATCATCATCCCGGGACTGGTACTGGTTCTACGAGGAGATGGAAAAGGAGGAACGCGTCCGAGTGAGGCAGAGGGAAAACGGGGAATGGGAGTGTTTTATACTCCCCAAGTGTTTCCCCAAATAAATTCCTTGGGCGCAGAATCAAGCTGACATCTTGATTTTTTAAAAGGTCCTTTTCAGGACCACACATAATTCATATTTTATAAAGTTTCAATACAAATACGTTATAAATTCCGATCTCAACACTAGGTTCTAGGTTTGAAGAGATGTTCTAAAATATAGCAAACTCGTTATCTCTAATGAGTGTGAGCATAGAAATTACATCAGGGGGACCTCAGGGCTCCGACTTTGGCCACTTGCTATTTATTAAATACGTATTTAGTCCGAAGTAGCCCGTTTCTGCGCGTACTAAAGACAAAATTTGTTACCTTGGAAATCAGCGTTGCCAGTTCTACATCTTTTTACGTAGATCTACATATTTTAAGCCTTTCCTGCAAACCTACGAACTTTAGTCCCAGGATCTACGTATTTTCTATCAAAATTATTCAAATTTGCAAAATAACATATCTCAGACTGAATGGGCATAGTTTTCGTTACTTTCGCGAAAAAAGTTAATAAACGTTCCGTTTCACACTAAAGCACATTTGGCTCGCCACTCAACAAGTTGCGCTATTCATTTTAAAAACTAAGTGTCCATTCCATAGAACTGTAACTTATGTGAAACAAATATATATACACGATATCTGAAACCAAAGTTTTATTTGTCTACTACTTTTAGGGGCTTATAAATTGTCGTTTGATTAACTTTTACCTATCCTACTCTCTTCATTTCACTCAGAAAAAAGTACGTAAATCTACGAACTTTTTCTTTTCATTGCACCAAATATCACCGCTCACACCGACAAAGGTTAGCTGGTAGATAATGCCGACGGCAGTAAGCTCGCCTATGTGAAAAATATTACTATTACTATGGAAATTTTAGTATTTCTACGTACCTTTTCTAATCTGGTCTACATCTTTTCCAGAATCCGAGTTGGAAATGAGCCCCATTCGTTTGCCAGAATTTTGTAGATTTTGAAAGGTAAAGGTACCCGAATGGGAAATCATTTAATTATTTCAGTACTACCATTGTATACACCAGAAATAATTTATTAGAATTATTATCGTGTTTATTTAATTTAATGAAACTTTGCAGATTGGTTGGTGATTTTGCAGGTGACATAGTGAACTCTTGCAGCATAAATAAATAATTGGAAATAACCAGAAGTGAATTACGCAATACCATTATAATACTGGTAAAACAATATTCAGTTTACTCAAATTCCAGTTATTTATTAAATTATTATTTACTCAAGAATTTCAGTAATAGTTATTTCAGGGAAAGTCATATTATAACAAATAAATGACATTTGAACAATAGATTATGGGAACAATGACCAATTGAACGATCGCAAACCGGTTCATAAATCAGGTAGTACCTGGAAATTGCACAACGAAAGGGTTGCAACTAGCACTGTAATACTCGCTCCTGATTGGCTGACAGCTGGGGCATTCGTTTGATATAAATAGGGCATCATTTGACCTCTGCAAGCAGTTCACATCCTGCAAGCACACGATCAAGATGGCATTCGTACCAGTACCATTTGTTTACTTCGCTCCGGTGTACTACGTGCCAGTATGCCCAGTGCCAGTGTACCAACTGTACCCTGGGATGCACTATTCGCCAATTTATGGACAACATCAGCCACGGGTTACATACCCAGATGTGAGTCCGCTATCGACGCCCTTCGTAGAAGACACGGAAGACTACTACGCTAGCTCTCCTGAAATGTCCATACATTTCAGTGGCTCCTGTGCGACGTCGCCTGACTCCGAGAGACCGCCATCTCATGATTGGAAGTGGTTTTACGACTTGGAGAAGGAAGAGCGTCTCCAAGTGAGACAGACGGAGTCTGGGGAATGGGAGTGCTATGTGCTACCCAGGTGCTTCTCGCGGACATGAACGAAGCACACTTAAACGGTCCTTTTCAGGACCACACATAATTCATATTTTACAAAGTTTCATTACTAGTACGTTAAGAATAAGTCCGAATTCGTCTAAATTTGTTCAAACACCCTTTGTAGTCCCTAATAATACAATGATTAACTACGTTCATACAAATCATTAATCGAATATACAATTAAATTCCACTTTACTAAAAATTAAAAGTAACAGGGTTCTTAAGGCCACACTAACAACTAGGAATTACTATGCACTGGCTTCACTCTGGCTGGCACAAGGAGGTATCAGACATAGCGAAGGTTTTTGATTGGGCGATTCCTTGATGGAATCAAACATACTGAGCTATGTTAATCTCAACAAACGTTTTAAAGTAATTTATGGAACAAGTAGTTTAAGAATATTAAACAGTAAAATGTATTACAAGTAATACAACGATGAAGGTCCATTTCTGTTGCTGAAAGCATGCTGACAATGAGGTGACACTCCTACTATATGGAATTAATTGGGAATAACGAGAGGAGAGTTGAACAACAGAGACTGGGCCTGGTGACACATAATGTACGAATTCTGAGGACAGGTGAGAAGATCACTGAACTAGGAAAAAAACTCAGAACATTCAAGATATTGCTTAAATATTGTATCAGACGAAGGGGTAAATATTATGTACGAAGACATTAGAAGAGCTACACATACTTCACAGATATGTCAAAGTTGCTATAGGAAAATTCAATGCAAGACTTGGGGGAAGATTCGATAGCGAGTTCAAAGTGGGACCATTCGGCTATAGGTACAGTTAGCCCAAGTAAATTGTCGTTTGATTAACTTTTACCTATCCTACTCTCTTCATTTCACTCAGAAAAAAGTACGTAAATCTACGAACTTTTTCTTTTCATTGCACCAAATATCACCGCTCACACCGACAAAGGTTAGCTGGTAGATAATGCCGACGGCAGTAAGCTCGCCTATGTGAAAAATATTACTATTACTATGGAAATTTTAGTATTTCTACGTACCTTTTCTAATCTGGTCTACATCTTTTCCAGAATCCGAGTTGGAAATGAGCCCCATTCGTTTGCCAGAATTTTGTAGATTTTGAAAGGTAAAGGTACCCGAATGGGAAATCATTTAATTATTTCAGTACTACCATTGTATACACCAGAAATAATTTATTAGAATTATTATCGTGTTTATTTAATTTAATGAAACTTTGCAGATTGGTTGGTGATTTTGCAGGTGACATAGTGAACTCTTGCAGCATAAATAAATAATTGGAAATAACCAGAAGTGAATTACGCAATACCATTATAATACTGGTAAAACAATATTCAGTTTACTCAAATTCCAGTTATTTATTAAATTATTATTTACTCAAGAATTTCAGTAATAGTTATTTCAGGGAAAGTCATATTATAACAAATAAATGACATTTGAACAATAGATTATGGGAACAATGACCAATTGAACGATCGCAAACCGGTTCATAAATCAGGTAGTACCTGGAAATTGCACAACGAAAGGGTTGCAACTAGCACTGTAATACTCGCTCCTGATTGGCTGACAGCTGGGGCATCCGTTTGATATAAATAGGGCATCATTTGACCTCTGCAAGCAGTTCACATCCTGCAAGCAAACGATCAAGATGGCATTCGTACCAGTGTCAGTTGTTTACTTCGCACCGGTGTACTACGTGCCAGTATGCCCAGTGCCAGTGTACCAACTGTACCCTGGGATGCACTATTCGCCAATTTATGGACAACATCAGCCACGGGTTACATACCCAGATGTGAGTCCGCTATCGACGCCCTTCGTAGAAGACACGGAAGACTACTACGCTAGCTCTCCTGAAATGTCCATACATTTCAGTGGCTCCTGTGCGACGTCGCCTGACTCCGAGAGACCGCCATCTCATGATTGGAAGTGGTTTTACGACTTGGAGAAGGAAGAGCGTCTCCAAGTGAGACAGACGGAGTCTGGAGAATGGGAGTGCTATGTGCTACCCAGGTGCTTCTCGCGGACATGAACGAAGCACACTTAAACGGTCCTTTTCAGGACCACACATTATTCATATTTTACAAAGTTTCATTACTAGTACGTCAAGAATAAATCCCAATTCGTCTAAATTTGTTCAAATACCCTTTGTAGTCCCTAATAATACAATGATTAACTACATTTATATAAATCATTAATCGAATATCCAATTAAATTCCACTTTACTAAAAATTAAAAGTAACAGGGTTCTTAAGGCCACACCAACAACTAGGAATTACTATGCACTGGCTTCACTCTGGCTGGCACAAGGAGGTATCAGACATAGCGAAGGTTTTTGATTGGGCGATTCCTTGATGGAATCAAACATACTGAGCTATGTTAATGTGAACCATCGATTTAAAGTAATTTATGGAACAAGTAGTTTAAGAATATTAAACAGTAAAATGTATTACAAGTAATACAACGATGAAGGTCCATTTCTGTTGCTGAAAGCATGCTGACAATGAGGTGACACTCCTACTATATGGAATTAATTGGGAATAATGAGAGAAGAGTTGAACAACAGAGACTGGGCCTGGTGATACATAATGTACGAATTCTGAGGACAGGTGAGAAGATCACTGAACTAGGAAAAAAACTGGGCTCAGAACATTCAAGATATTGCTTTTAGAAGAGCTACACATACTTCACAGATATGTCAAAGTTGCTATAGGAAAATTCAATGCAAGACTTGGGGGAAGATTCGATAACGAGCTCAAAGTGGGACCATTCGGCTATAGGTAGGTACAGTTAGCTCAAGTAATACTTATTTCACGGAAAGCTATAACAAATTACATTAGAACAATAAACTATGGGAACAATAACATGCTGAACGATCGCAAACCGGTTTATAAATCAGGTAGTTTAGATTGGTCTATTGGCAGTATACCACGAAACATTATCTTGGCATTGCCGAGCTTATAAGAGTACGCGTAAACCAGTAAAACTATAAGGCCTTCCAAGGATGCACAAGGATGATCCACTTTTATCACTTCGAAGTAGTTGGAACCTCTCTGATCGGTCTCTATTTACACTAGTCAAAAAAAGTATTGCACCACTTGAACTTTTTACGATTTGAAATAAACAAACTAACTTTTGATAACAAAAATGCATCTGAAGTGTTTCTTATGATAATTGTAACACTTGAAATTAGGTTTTTTGTTGCATTCTTTTAATTTTACAGGTTAAATAAAATAAAATTCTAAAATAAGCGAAAAACGTTAAATTTACTATACACATAAGACTGGTGATATCTGCTAATTAACCTTTATTTATATTCTTTTTTTGCCTTGATCAATATTTGGTGACTCCCCTCTGGCTTTTAAGCATGCCCTGACCCTATTCTCCATGCTCCTGACTAAGTTATTCAAGTGTTCATGAGGAAGGAAATCCCATTCCGTCACAGCGATATGAATTAGGTCTTCTAATGTCAAAGTTTCTTGGACCCTCACTTTTATGCGTTTTGTAGCATGTCCCATGCATGTTCGATGGGATTCATGTCTGGGGAATAGGCTGGCCATCGTAGTCTTCTTGTATTCTTCTCTAGGAGAAATTGGTTTATAGCCCTAGATCGATGCGGACGAGCATTGTCGTCAAATAGGGTAAATGTTGGGCCAAAATTCTGTCGATATGGGTACACGACAGATTTTAGTATCTCTTCCAGGCAGATTTGGCCAGTCATGTTTTGCCGTATAGGAATTAACGGGATATGACGACCATACATAATCCCAGCCCAAAACATAACTGAACCACCACGCTGCTGCAAATGAGGAAGGCTCAATTTGAGCATGGAACGTTGTCCACGTGATCGCCAGACCCTTTCTCTGTGGTCATCAGGCACAAAACATATCCTGGTCTCATCACAGAATAAACAAAGATCCCACTATTCGATGGTCCAATTTTGATGTTCTCGCGCCCAGTTTAAACTTGCTGCTTTACGAGTCCTGTTTAGGTTCGGTCCATGCCATGGTCTTCTGGACATTAGTCCAGTCTCATGTAACCTATTTCTAATGGTTTGCGGCGTCACGTTGACTTATGTAGCTTCTTGGGACGTATTCCTTAATTGCCTCACCGCTTGAAAAGGATTTCTGCGCACCAACACTCGAAGATACCGTTCTTGATTACGAGTTGTGGCTCTTGGTGTACCTGTTCTAGGTCAATCTCTAACGTTCTGAGTCTGAGTGAACCTCTGCCAGATCCTTAGAACATCAGTATGTGAGATACCAACTTCAGCAGAGATATTACGCAACGACATCCCACTCTGACGAAGTGCAATGATTTTCACTCGATCAAAGTGCGAAATTGTTCTTTTTGGCATTGTGCAGGATTGATAGTATTCAAAAAATAACAAAAAAAGTATAAAATTATTTATTAAAATAACGAAATTTCGACCTGCAGTGATGTAAGTCAAAAGTCATACTAACACAAAATATAGATTGAAGTGTCAAACATCGTTAAAATTAAAAGAATGCAACAAAAAACCTAATTTCAAGTGTTACAATTATCATAAGAAACACTTCAGATGCATTTTTGTTAGTTTGTTTATTTCAATCCGCTTGACGCATACTCATCTCATCTCATCTGGCTACTCTGAAGATTTCGACAATCGATTAGGTAAGTGGTTTTCAAGAGTTACACTGTTGATAGGATATATTTGAACTGCGATAGTTTGCTTTTTATCATCTGTCTTTGAGTAGAAAACGAGTCATCAATTAAATAAAATATCTAATTAATTACAAACAATTTGTGACATTCAAAAAATTTGTACTACATGTTTACAAAACTATATTTCATTTTTCGTTATTAATATATTAATTTAAAAAAAAAAAGTTAATGTCCAGTCTTTTTTATTTTACAATAAACTGGTTTAATTAAGCATTAAAGTTCTTCGCGACGTTAATTTCTTTCGAGGAGATTTTTAGTTGTAAGTTGCCAGCAAAAAAATATTTATTTAAAATTCGAACATTTCGAAATCATATATTATTTTTCCTTATATTTAGTATTTACTTATTTAGTTTTAAAAGAATACGTTATATAATGATATATAACTTTATTTATTACTCGCAGCGAAGACGATAGCTGCTTAACTTTCGAAACATTGTATTTAAATAATCAAAATAAACGCAATAGTAAGCCGCATGAAAATCTTTTAACCACGACGTACTCGACATCAATACACAAAATCGTCAGTAAGAAAGCGTGACAGACATTTTTACGTTATATAAAATTGTCTAACTCACATTTACGCGAGTTTTACACTGAAATGAGTTTTTGATTCACTTGATAAAAAAAAACATTTGGGACGTTTCCAAAATTGTATTTTTTAATACTAAAAAAAATAACAAAGAAATCTTAAAACACGCCATTATTAAATTATTGTTGTTTATTCTTACTTATTTATAATAGATTTAGTAATCAATATCTTAATAATCAATTTTATCGGTTTCTTTAATAGATTTTTCAATTAAGTATAGTGTTTTGTATTGTTCGTGTGTGTTCAGTAATATATTTAAAAATATTACTTAACATTAGTATCACTTAAACCAGCGGTCGGCAACCTTTTGGCAGGCAAGGGCCGCAAGGTGGCAGAATAACCTAAAGGCGGGCCGCACTTGCAATATTTACATTATGTTTGGGCTTTATTGCTAGAAAAATAACTACCGAATTATATTATAACTTATTTTCAAAACCTTCACGGGCCAAAAGGAGGCGGTCGCGGGCCGCGGGTTGCCGACCGCTGACTTAAACTATTACTTTGATCTGTCAAAATGACAGTTTATTGAAAACAATATTTGGGCAAATAGCTAAAGTAAGTAATGTTTATAAATTCTACAAACTTTATGTATAAAAAAAGTTATTACTGCATTGTTATGAGATGTTTCGTAATGTAAAATTTAAATAAAATCTATAATTTTGTATCTTATATGAATAGGTACTAGTGGATAATAATGACTAGAAATCAAAATCAAAAATAGTCAGAATCTACGAGACTTATTGAGATTCTTCGAGATTAGAATATCTTAGAAAAGTTATTGACATCAGTAAACATGACAATTATGGTAATAAATTCATGATTAACTAAACACAATAAAAATATATAATTGGTATAATTTACAATTTTAATATTGATAGTTTATCATATTAAGTAGTTTTGTAATTAAATTCAATTTACTTCTTGACCTATATTTATAGAATCGTTTTCTATTTTAAATTACTATTATTGTTCGACTACTGTTAGATTAATATCCAATCAATTAAAACCAGTCGCTTTAGCGTGAGGACAACACTAGGCAGAGTCTGAAAAGGATGCATTGTAGTACGTTTTTGAATCAACTGTTGATTCATATAATTATATGTAGTTTGAAACTGACATTTTACGTTTAATGCCTCTATGGTTGTTAAGCCCTTTTACAAGCGATGTTAAATATACGAAGGAATGACGTTTTCGTTGACTGAAATTAGTACTCGATATACTATAAATTATTTTTGTAGTACCTATACGTTGAGATGAGATGGTAGCGTCGCGGAAACGAAAGAAACAGATATATCCATAAAAGACAAGAAAGAAATAATAACAAACAACAATTTTAGGTTTAGGAAGAATATAAAATACAACATTGTTTTTGTTATTTATTAAGGAAACATTTGCGGCAATCTGCACGGAAGTGTCAATGCCAATCTATTGCAAGGAAATATAAAATAGACTATTTATAAACTATGCAAGGCTTGAATTTAATGGTTATTATATATTTAAATAAATAAGGTTTCAGCATAGCTGTCAATGCTATAGGACAGCCATTCTCAAAGTGTGTTTCGCGGAACCATAGGGCTAAAATACTGCAAAAAATACCTACCAAAGGGAGATTATAAGGTTACATCTAAATATTCCAAATAAATATTACGTAATATTACATTGCAATATGATTATTCAGTTTTTTTTATAATTGTATTAAGGCTTTTTCCTTCGCCAAAAAAGTTTGAGAACCGCTGCTATAGGACTTTAATTTAGTAGTATTCGGGATTGAGGAGATGAATGTATACTGATTCCACACCTACAACTCCGGAACGCCTACCACTCCTATCCACTGAGTAAAAAGCAAAATACATCTATAATATTTCTGTAATGGCAGATAACTTTTCTAACAATGTTATGATGTTTTGTATTATGTAACGTGTTGGTGTTCGTGTTTGTGTTTGAGAATTTTCTCATACTTCCTTGTGTAGCACTCATTGGCCGCAGCGCGAGAGGCCTGTCTCGACAAATTCAAGACAAACCTAACTCCTATAAAAGCCAATATGATCATATTCCTAAAAGTGAAAAATAATCACTGAAATAGAACACTATGTACAACACGAAATCCACCACGTGCAGTTCTTGCTAGTCCCAATTGAGAAGTGCTTGAAGCTTTCGTCCGTTTGAAATTTTATAACGTTAACAAACACAAACCGGGAGCGATATATCTCTTTTCATGATATAGCAATTAGAGTACGGAAGTCCTTTACGCGGAAGCGCGGGAGTCGTCGAGAGCGAAAGTGCGGCCGAGTCGCGGGCGTATCAAAGACAGACTGCGTTCGAAGTAGAGGCTTCGACGTAGAACACAATTTGGCTACGTAACATAGAACTACATTTGAATAACACTTTTTATTTACTAACCACAAAATTATTTGGAGAACGTAACTCTAGTTTATATTTGTCAAATATATAATATATTATGAAATTTATGGCTTAATCGTATATATTTATTTACGATAGGTTTAGAAGTATGTTCTTAAAATAGACAAAGATTCGATCTGTCAAAAAAAAAATTTAAAAAATTGTAATGGCCCATGTTATATGTTTGCGTTGTCCTCCAGATACCTATAGCACTTCATAAATCATAAAAGTCAATTTGAACGCAAAAGTTTTATTGATTATTATTTTCATGATAATTATTTTATCAACATATGATCTTTGACATTCAATTGTTGAAACGTCAAAATTTAATAACAGATTCTTTTAACATTTAACAGTAATAAAATGCCGTAAATAGTTTAAAACAATCATTCAAAATGATTAACATACAAAGGATTGATTTAATTAAACTTGTACAAGGTCAACAATACGACCTAAGTGTTAATTAATTAAAAAAAAACGCAAAAATAACGCGAATTCGTATATTCATATTCGTGATAAAATACGAATTTATTTTTCAAAATCTTTGTAACGATAGTTAAAATTGTATTAATTATTTGCGATTTATTCTACAATCTACCTACAATAAATTTATAGAGATAATTATTTTTAAAGTTAAAACCCTTTATTAAGTTATTTGAAAACGCAATAACAATCAGAATAAAGAAACGGATAAAAAGATTATAAGCCGCATAAGGTCTTTTATTTTAGCTAGAAGATGTTCGCAAATAACCTGAGACATTACAACTAGTCTCTCTGCTTACTCCTTTAGGAGATACTAGTATGTACGTAATAACTGGATAAGTCGCTTTCACGGAGGTTCTAATGTAGAAATCTTCATAGAATACAAGTCAATAAATGAGAAAATACTACAAGATGTTTGGATTACTCCTTACTGGTTTTAGAATTAAGATACCTGAAAAACCTGGTGATGGTACGGCTTTATTGTCAACTATCTATTTTCCCTTTGACCTTTTTTATGTTCACTCTCGACAAGTTACTATTTTACATAACTTATTATGCGAAAATAATATAAGTAATTATCAGAATGCTTATTTTATCAGCCTTAAAATAATTTGCAATATTCACAAAAAATAAAAACACAATATTTTAAATTTATTTCGTTACATCATATTTTTAAAAAACATCCAACAAGATCCATGGAAATTGTTAATTTGCATTTTCTTTAAATGGCACGTAAAAAGCTTAAAATGAGGAAATCATTCAAAATAATAGAACGTGTGTTTTTAATTTTGCGCCAATTATTTTGGCGCGTAAATGTTTAGTCTAGAATTCTAGACATATCTTTATAACCGTTATTAATGTTTATTATTAATTATATATACCTATTCTTAAAACAGTATGTACGTAGATGCGAAGATAAATATATCATATTAAAAATCAAATGTGAAATCTTTATTGCATGTCACATTATAAATATAAGAATGTCATTACAATTAATTATTTGTCGATGTAACACTCTATTATGTTAGCAGACAACAAACTATTACCATAGGTATAAACCTATTGACCAAAATAATAAAATTGTTATAATAATACGTAACTAACATCTGTGCTTACTATACTTTTAGTTTTTACATAAAGCATATAAATGCGAGCCTATTTGTGACTTGAAAGTAAATAATTATTTTCATTCATATTTCAATCAAAAATGCATCCTTTCACCAACTTGTTAAATGAACAAGATTTGACAGTAAGGACTGTCACTTGACACAGAAATATACATTTAAGTAACACAATCATATTATTACATCAGTGAGTGTAATATAATGTTATGTAAGTCATTTTTGGCGATGACTTGTACGACCGTATAGCAAGTGGACTTCAATATGCGGACTTTATCATCTTGATACTTTAGTTTATTTTGTTTTGTTAGATTACATTTCTACGAAAGTTTTACTCAGTATCAACATTCACTGGGGATTAATTTTTTTTTGTAGTTTTATGGTCAGGTAATATTTGTAAAGTAGGAATTTAAAATCTTCATTACTGAGTCGCACGTATGAACTCTTTTATATATATTTTTATGTATCCAATACATTTTGAAATAAAAAGCAATAAACTATCAAGATTATAAACTCCAGCAACATTATGAGATAAGTTGTTACTTAATAAGAAGGCATACTTTCACAAACTCAGATGTTCAATACAATACGTTTACTAAGGAAGTAGGGCAACGTCTTACATTCGCTTGACTGACAATGAGTGTTTATTATTATCATTTTTTTGTGTATCAACTGTTATACTTTACATTTTTTTACATAGCCTGTTACATGATCACGCTCTACCTGGTGTTAAGCCGGGGACAACAGTCGCCTCCACTATATTGACTTAAGGATATGAATGTCATTATATTAAAGATATATTTATTTATATATGTCGTCGAGGTGAATGTAACTTCATAATCACTAGGATAGCTAGTAAAAACTACCCACATCGCGACTACGTCGAATTAAAAATAATCAAAATCAGCATTCTTCATTTTGATTAATAAAATCAATTAAAAATAAAGGAAGTCATAATAACATTAACAATAATAAAATTTGAATAAATACAAATGCAGAGTAACTGTCGGCGAAAAATAGACGCCTTTGTATGTAAATAAAGGGGTAAAATAAAAGAAGAAATACATTTGTTTATACGTTATTTAAGCTAATATGTAAAAATAAATAATATATTATAAAACAATTCTGCACCATGTACAACAGGGGTGGCCAAGCTCCTTGAAAGTTCGAGCCATTTTTCAAAGTCGCAATTAAATACGTATTTAAAAGGTATACAAAAAAGGTATTAAAAAAAACGTTGCACTTAGTCTTTCATATTTGTCAGTAATTTAAAAGACATTTTGAAACTATGCGTTTGGAACGATATTTTTTACAAAAATAAAAAGAAAACTCGAGTACATTTATTGAGAGCCACAAATAACCCTTCAAAGAGAAGCATGTGACTTGCGACCCGCAGGTTGGCCACCCCTGATATATAGAATAGCAGCAGTTTCGTGTACACCTGTTGAAAAGCCGCGAGAATAAAACAACAAATCACTCACCTGAGTTAAACCGAGCCTGTAGCTGGTCACATCCAGGTCCAACGTCAGGAGCATGTCATCAACTATTTGTCTATCTGATAACTGCGCTGGCTGCTGAGTAGAATCCTCACCCGCTTCTGAGTGAGCGAGAAGACGATATCTGTTAAAAAGGGATAGATTTCTTTTAATATTTGTGGGTTTTAAAACAATAGTTACTATTTGTTTTTAACGTACTGATGGAACTAATGGAAGAGTACTAGATTTTTTACATAATGTCGTATTAGAGGTTTAAGAATGCCGGCTTGATGAGATAAGCCCTAGGGAAACTATCCCGGAACGACAGACTAGGAAATAAAATCTTACCGTCTAGCGAACTCAGCCAAAGGCATGTGCTCAGGGAAGCCTTGTTTATATAACCTTGCTGCATCCAGGAGTTGGAAACCGCGGAACTGTAACAAAATTCACTGAATTAGATATTAGTGCGGGCAATGATACTAATGTGTATTATGCGACCAAATAAAATACAAATTTTCGGGCATTGTACTCGGAATAATATATATTCATGACATAAGAACTCTACAGACCTGCGAGCGTAGCAAAGGCACATTGACATCATCTTTATCTTCAGAAGGGTGGTGGGACAGTAAACAACAAACGAACTGAACGCCACCAGCACCACAACGTCTTAAAGTGTCCACAATTCCATCGGCAACGAATTTCGCTTGAAGGGCTGTCGATCGACGCTTCATACCCGCCGTACCTGCATAAACGATACTTATGAAAGTCTTGCTTTTGAAATAGAAGCATAGATGATGCAAAATATACCAATCACACGTTTGAAAAATTGTTAACGAGATTTTTGACCAATAATAATAATCCATTGCAACTGTCTACTGTTATTACGTTCTGTTACACGCATTTATAAGAAATCGTTTCAATCGTTACTTAATATAACAGAAAGAAAAAAAAACTGTATATTTGATATACATATAAGTATATGCAACATATTACAATTTTATTTTGATTACTGTCTAACAGTTACCGTGTTTAAGGATTTATTATTTATTAGCCAATATTTTTAACCGCATCAAATGGAATAAAATGCATTTAAGTAATGATGAGGCGATCACAGATCAAACTACGCTCAAGTTGTTTAAACTCAAGCTTGTTAAAATGGCAAACATTAATAATAATATAATAAATACGACTCCATTCATTTTACTGTTCATTCGTACAATACTCACCCGTAGTCAAAGTTCTCCTAATAGATGAAGCTCTCCTTAAGGTAGAAGCGTCACCGACAGCCGCACTCCAAGCGCCGACACCACAAGCACCGCGAGCCCACGATGACAGGCGAGACACTTCCTCACTGCAAAATGAAACATATAAGAATTTTGGTATCTATAAAAAACTATATCACCGGGTACTATTAACATGGTACGATCTATCGGTAAAATCGCAATTTTACAGGAGAACGATTTAAAGTTGTTATTGTACATAGTTTGTTTGTGTATATTGTTAATGTTAATGTTTTGTAATGAGATTATATTAATTGATTGAAGCTATTTTAACAAAAAAAAAGTAAAAAAATAATTTCAACTAAAATTGTCAAAATGTTCGTCTTCTTCTTTTATTAATGGCTTCAAATGTATATTAAATTATAAAATTTTAAAACACATGTAAAACTTAATGTCAAAAAAACTATAAAAAAATTATTCACACGTAAACCCTCATGTCAAAAAGCCACTCTGCCAAAATGTTAGTTACTATTATGTTAATAGGAGGACCTGGCGATATGTAGAAACGCATGTTTTAGTAAATCTTACTTTTGACTCTCTTGCAACAAAGTCAATGCTTTTCTGGTAACAGGATTCTCCCGACTCGCCTTCACCCAACCGCTGACATCATACAGAACTGGATTTGTTCCCTAAAATTGGATTACATGATAAATCAATTGAAGGTGTTAGTGTTGCTTTTGATGAAAATGCTTCATTAATATTATTCAATTCGGATAAAGACGGATCAGTCAGTTTAGGATTACAATAGATATCAGTCTGAACACAAGCACAGATATTGATCTCGTTTTCTCTACCAAAGTTAATGCTGCCAACGTCTGTCTGCACCTCTACTTCTTTGGAAATTACTGATAAAAAACTTGTAACGTCGGTTTACCATGAACTGTTTCATTTTGTGTTGCTTAGAAACTAGTCGATAACACGTGTTAACTCTTGGCCATTAGCATTGTCTTACCTGCAGATGTTGCAAAACAAATTGTCTGGCATGTGGAGCCTTCTTTATAAGATATTGTGTATGATTAGGTGCCCCGTAATGCATCATCACTCTCTCCAAGAAGGTGTCATCAGATGACCCTGGATACATTGATTCTTCATCTAATAACCTGCAGGACAAATACCTTACACGTGATTCTGATTTCAATACAATAAATACAATACTTCGAAAGCCTTCCAACTTACTATGATACAGTTGTATGGCAAGTTTTCTATCATATAGTATTAACTCACCATAATAGACCACGTCGATCACATTCCCGTAAATCAGTTTGAGAACTGCGCACAATCGCGTTCTGAGGCGCTTTGTCCAACAACTCAATCATTGGTCCAGGATTCACGGTTTCAGACAACCAATCTGTAAAGTTAAGACGATTAATCGTACTTGAAATGTTTACCAAAAAAATAATAATTCCTAAAATCACCAAGAATATACCTTCTTCAGCTCCATCTTCTAATAAAATTCCTTCTTGCGAATATCTTTCTCTTGGAGCAACTAACATAGCTTCATGGAAAACTGATTGAAGACGTTCCTGTAATTAAAGTTTACAATAATTCCCCAGTCATAGTTCATATAATTGTGTTCTAGTAAAACTTACCTGTAAATAATTTGAAAGTAATTTAGGTAAAGGTGCACCACTCTGCTGTCCAGAACACATTGGATTGTCAGCACCGGGTGTATCTAGGAGTAATATGGAAGCCGAAGTACGAGCTGATGTTGATAAACACCTGCATCAAACAATATGGGTGTGCAGTCAAGAAACCGAATGTAAACATCCAAATCGACAGATCTCTTCTTGGTTGATGAAAACTCACCGATTAACAAGTGCAGCAACCATATTAAACGTTTCGTTGTAGAGACCATTTACAAAGGCATCAAGTGCGTCAGGACCAGTTACTTCTTTCTCGTGAGATGGGGATGGTGTTCTAAAATTAGCTCGTGGTGGAATTGGGGGCGGCTGTGGTGATGGAGGAGCTGCCCCAGAGAAGATTGCTCTACTGAGCTCATCGGTAGCCACTCCTAATAGTCTTGCAGCTCGTTCACCGCAGCTTACTGAAGCGAACTGATATTTCAATGTACCAGCAGCTACTGTCAAATTGAAAACAGGTTTTATTAGCAAGAGAAATAAAACAATTGAAGATATTAAAGTGTTGTAAAATTTACTTTTGGTAGCTCCAGCCCATCCTAAATGGCAGATAGCAGCAAGTATCTTCCAAATAGCAATTTGCTCTTGTTCAGTAACACCAAGTAAATGAAGGGCGTCTTTTAGAGCTGAAAATTCAGTAGGCGCTTCGGCTTTATCGTTGTTATTGACGAATGGATTTGCAGCATTTATTGGCGCTTGATCTAGGAAGAGATCTCTTCGGAGACGACCGTCACAGCCGTGGTATAAGCTGGAAATAACAAGGATAAAAATAATTATTTACATTCAAACCAACCAACGTTCTTAAGAACGAAATACTAACTTGTGAAGAGCTCGAAGTGAAGTGAACGCAGGTTTCAAATCTGGTAACAATGTTTGTACAGAGGCTGATACTAGAATGCCACCGCCGTCAAAGTCGAGAGAAGTGAGAGACACGAAACGAGATGCGTGCGAGTTTGATCCAGTCCTGTAAGAAATTAAAATTGCTTTATAAATACATTGATAGGCATTTGATAATATTAAGGTTACAAATACATTCAATTATTTCTATAAGTATATGAGCTAAGTTAAATAATGTCCAACGACTAATGGTCAGTCTATATGCATATATATGTATGAAAGTCTAAAAAGATAGACACATGTATCCATTTTAAACATTGGAAATATGCATACGTGACATGTAACACGTGTACTTACATATAACCTGACCTTGATTAAGTAACTATGTCATCCAAAGTAAACTTAGTCCATATATATTTAATCGCAAATAAACCCATACCTGCAGCTTCCGAAAGAATGTAAAACATCAAAAGCAGCATCCAAGCGTTCGGGAGTAAGTTTGGTTGAAGGTGCCGCATAGGCGGTGGCTAAATACCAAACGCAATGACGCATCGCTGATGTTTTACCCGATCCGGACCTGAAAATAAAAATAATAACTAAATCTAGAATGTGGGAGTAAATCCCGTTGTAATTGCAAGTAAAAAATTTAATAGAAAAAAAAACAAGTTTAAAAAATCAATTCTCGTCTTATTCATATGATAATTCACAGCAATATAATTTTTAGTACTTTTTTATTGACACATTCGCAGTAGAAGCTTGTTTGAAAGATAAAGATCAACACCTATTCAATGCAGCCGGATCGACAAGAATGGTTGTGCTATATTATTTTGATGAAGACATTAATTTAATGACAATGTATTTTGAGTAGGTATCATTAACCATTAAAGCTAAGTTTTCTATTTACGAATAATATTTTAGTAATTTTTCTTTAAATTAAATCCCAATACAATAGCTTAAATGTAACTCTTATTTACGTGCAATAAAAGATAAGCCACGTAATGCAATTCCCTTCATAATTAACTCTAGTTATGGACCTTTGAAGTCGCTCAAGGGTATTTGATAATATCTCCGAAACCAGAAGCAATTTACAACAAAAATGATTATCAATTAACTGTGCATAAATCTTTAACTATTATTGTATAGAGACCACATATGCACAAAACAAGTGGGATAATTTCCCATATGAAGCAAAACATATTGTGCAATATATTTTTAAAGGGACAAAATAGGAAGATTATTTCTTTTGAAAATTTGAGATACTTTAGAAACGACAAACGGTTTATTGTCCAAAAAGAGTGTATGATTGAAGTATTTAAGTTTTTTTTCTTGTAACTTCAACAAAATCCAATACTAATATAGACTTTATGATATAGATATTTAGTAACCCATACAGAAGTACAGTAATTACGCGAGGGATACGTTCCGGCAAAATCGCGTTAACTGAAATCCCCGCGACCATAGAGAAGTTGATGACTACATTATGTTTATACGCACTAAGATTTAATAATAAATTTGAATTTCGCGTTATAGTGAAACCGCGCATAACGGGGTCGCGTAAAGCGGGGTATTGCTGTAGATAATAATGCCAAACACATGGAAATCAAGGGTTTTAAACCTTAGAAAAAAGGGATCTCAATTTTTAATTGATCTTTATTACTATCCCAGTCGTATGATCACGTTAAGACGTCCCAATAGGCAATGTTTATGGATTAAGAAATCAATGTTAGCTATAATAGAATCTCTTCAAAATCATGGTCACAACATGCTCACACAGATAGCGCCACCGAGATAACACTTTACGGAGCCGCAAAGAGCCTGGTTTTGCTCATTCGCTCTTATATTATCATATGATTTGTGCACCAGATTCAATCTAATCGGAGAAACTAATTGACCCACTGTACATTCTATAAAATTATTTTACACAATTATATTTAACTATGCATTTTATAGGTAAATAAACACTTTATCTTTTGTAGATATCTTTCTGTGATAATATTTTACAGTTAAACTGAAATTAACATTTTTACACTAGATTTTTTTCCAAATGAATCTAAAACTATGTACGATAAATAGGTATGAGTTTTATTCGACCACAAGTATAGTACCTACCCACATTTTAATTACTTCTACTTTGTACAAGTAAATCAAAACTCATACTCACAATACATAACAGATATCTAAATCCACTGAAAGCTTTCGTTCGTCAAAATTAAACCAAATAACGAATTTATCGATGTGGATAGTTTTATTTTTTACCTTCCAAGAAATACAAGAGCACGATCGCGCCTCGAAGCCAACATACAGCGGTGGGCAGATTGAGCTGACGCATACACATGAGGTGGCATATCATCAGCGCGGCATCCACGAAACATTGCAGCGACCTGCGACATTAAATAGTTATTTAATTACTGACGAAAAACAAATACATAACTTGTATAATAAAATAAATATAATATCTAATCTAGTTGAAAGAGATATATGTTAAAGTGGTAATTTGAAGATGATCTTTATAGCATAAAAGGAGAGGCAGTTAGTATTCCATAATCTGTGCCTATCCCAGACTAACAATAGCGTGAGTATGAACCTACAAATTTACCTTTTCAGTATAAACAGGCGTTCCTCTCTTAGGTGGTCCAACAACAAGGAGTGCATGGCCAGCACGCGCATGATGAAGACCAGCAGCATATCTTGATCTTAATAGGTGGAGAGCACCACACTCGTTCAAACAACGAAGAGAGGAAATGTCTTCACACCGTTCCAGTTGTGGAGGGTTGGCCTGAAAATTATATTACAGAACTGTATAAAGTAAATATAAGGAATAAGTTAAAACTATTAACAAGGATTCTAAGAAATTTTATTTAGTTGTAAAACTACCGTCATGTTAACACGAACCTTTTCCAGATCATCTTCATCCACAGTCAATACTTCTCCAGTATGTAAAACCCGGACTGTGGCCCGTCCTGCGTCAGCGTCGCTTTCTCGTCGTACAGCTGTGAATCCACCGCGATGGGCTAACCACATCCGGCCTGTTTGAAGCCATTCCTTTTCAACAGCTAACTGCTCTTCCGATTTTGCCTGTTGACAAAACAAACACAAATTACTTAAATATTAATTGTAGAATTATTTCAAAAAATGTGTATATTCCTCGAAGGAATTAATTTACAAGCCAATCCCTAAGTAAAAGGCTAAGACAATATAATGGTCTAACTGCAAGCAAAATGATGGAAGACGAGGCCAATGATCCCCCATCATAAGCAATGTTATGCAATTTAGAGAAACGCTGTCATTTAAACAGACACCTGAGGAACTTGAAGATGGATGCCTTGAGTTTTAACCTGCAAGGGGTCTACGTCAGCGAAAAAAAATTTGGGGGTCCATGAAATGAAAATGGGGGTCCACGATAGTGGATCTCAACACATACACTGATAGTACCTATTTACTTACATCATACTATCTTATAATATCAAAACATATACATTATTTATAAAAGTACCTATGAAGTAAAAAGGTTCATCCTTCTCACTAAAAATATTGACTCATTGCTTATGTTAGTTTATTTATAGTTTATTTTATGTTTATTTAATGTTATGTATATTTTACATAACAGATACAAAATTTTATTTTGAGTAGTTTTAATTCAAATTCAATTAATAAATGTATAAATTAACATGTGTTTTTACTTTAAGTTTTTAACACTAAACTTCACTACAGTTAGAAATTTACAGGAAATCAATATCAGGTAAGTAGGGGGTCTACCCAACACGGAAAAACATGGCAAGGTGTCTACGACACAAAAAAGTTTGAGGAACTCTGATGTAGATGAATAAATAGAACATAACTAAATAAAGCTGTTACTGTTATTGTTTTTAGACCTTTAAGGTAGTCCAAATTATATTGACTCTAG